>SDVV010005205.1:0-19420 GCA_016164225.1 Gammarus roeselii | reverse complement strand
AAATCGAAAAAGAAGGATTTCGGTAGGATTATGGTGTAAAGCAGGACACCGTACTTCATTTCAATAGTCCGAGCCTCATCGCCACGCGAGATATTATCAGATTAAGGGGGTCATCTTGAACGGAGTTTGTGCGTTAGTCTTTGCTAACGTCCCTGCCAGAATCGCCTTCAATGATTTTCTGTTAGTCTTCTAAATGGAATAAGTCGATCTTCAACACGTTAGGCAAATGAAACTTCGCCTGGTGGTTTCGGACCTTCTTACCCCCATGGACGAATACATTTATATTTGATTTGATTTGAGCTTCATTTCCACCTGTATGCATTTATTTTAAGGGAATGAAGACTCATTCAGACGGCTACTGCAAAACAGTTTATACTAAAGCCTAGCTTATTCACGTACCTATTCTATTCTGATGCAAAACAAAATGATTGTTGAACTAATTTCACGTTATAAACCCACCATGATTAATCAAAGCATTCACCCAGAGTCAAGAACTGTTAAAAAATACAATACTCCGTTACATAATGGTGAATTTTGTTTCAGAGGCCTCAAGTCGGTAACGTAGTTGATTTGTTTTAATCACATACATATCAAAATATAATTATCCATTATATACAGTCGTGAGAAAAGTTTAGTTTTGTATAATCTACGTTCACACACCTTAATGGTAATCGATTTGCAGATAGCACTGAAAAACACATGTGAACCTCGGAGACACATGTTTCATTATTTTTACCGAACCCTTCAGCTGCAATCTCATATTATCTTTGGTTTATCTTCACCCTCAAAGAAGGACTGCTTCAGTGATGACATTGAGTGTGGATGGAACGATAAATAAATGAGTATAGAACTATAAATAAATGAGTAACGAACAAGTTTGATGCTAAGTCGTCTGTACACGGTGCAACCACTTCAATTATCAGTTTGATGCGGTGCAAACACTTCACTTATTGGTTGGATGCTAAGCCGCCCGTACACGGTGCAATCACTTCAATTATCAGTTTGATGAGGTGCAAACACTTCAGTTATTAGTTTGATGCATAGCCGTCTTCACACGCGGCAATCACTCTAATTATTAGTTTGATGCTAAGCTGTCTGTAGTCGGTGCAATCGCTTCAACTGTTAGTTTGATGCTAAAACGTCTGTACTCGGTGCGATCACTCCAATTATTAGTTTGATGCTGAGCTGTCTGAACACGGTGCAATCACTTCAATTATTAGTTTGATGCTAAGCTGTCTGTACTCGGTGCAATCACTTCAATTATTAGTTTGATGCGGTGCAATCACTTCAATTATTGATTTGATGCTAAACCGTCTGTACAAGGTGCAATCACTTCAATTGTTAGTTTAATGCTAAGGCGTCTTAACACGGCGCTATCACATCAATTGTTTATTTCAATCCTTTATTGCTTCAATTATTAGTGGCTGCTTGTGTGACGTCACTGTTAACCGGATCAAATAATATCTGCTTGCGTAAACCCTTCCGCTTTGTCTCATAAAAGTTTTTCGCATTTATGATCCGTTGATCAGCAGAATTACCCCTTCTCTTTGTCTCATAAGTCTCTCTCAGTTATGATCTATTGATCAGCAAGATCATCATGTCTCTTTGGCTCATAAAAGTTTTTCGCAGTTATGATCCGTTGATGCGCAAAATCATCACGTCTCTTTGTCTCATACAAATTTTTTCGAAGTTACGGTCCATTGATCCTCAGGATCATTGCTTCTCTTTGTCTCATAAGTTTTTCTCAGTTAGGGTCCATTGATCGGCAAGATCATCACGTCTCTTTGGCTCATAAAAGTTTTTCGCAGTCATAATCCATTGATCCGCAAGATCATCACATCTCATTGCCTCCTAACATTCTTTCGAAGTTATGGTCCATTATTCCGCAGGATTGTCACGTTTCTTTGGCTCATAAAAGTCTTTCGCAGTTATGGTCCGTTGATCCGCAAGGTCATCACGTCTCTGTCTCATGATAAGCCTTTCGTCGTTATGGTCCGTTGATCTGCACCATCATCACGTCTCTGTCTCATAACACTCTTGGGCAGTTATGGTCTGTTGATCCGCAAGATCAACACGTCTCTGTCTCATGAAAGTCTTTCGTCGTTATGGTCCGTTGATCCGCCAGATCATCACGTCTCTTAGTCTCATACATTTTTTTCGCAGTTAACGTCCATTGATCCTCAAAATCATTACCTCTCTTTGTCTCATAAGTGTTCCACCGTTATGGTCCATTGATCCTCAAGATCATCACGTCTCATGCCTCCTAACATTCTCTCGCAGTTATGGTCCGCTGATCTGCAACATCATCACGGTTCTGTCTCATGAAAGCCTTTCGCAGTTATGATCCGTTGATCCGCAAGATCATCACGTCTCTGTTTCATAAAAGTCTTTCGCAGTTATGGTCCGTTGGTCCGCAAGTTCATCACGAAAACTATATCGCGAAAAGCGGAGCAGAATGTCCTGCAACGTTTCCATCGCAATATATTCCGAAAATGAATGAACTATTATTTATCATATGTTTGATGCTCGACCAAGAGGATGGGGGCTACATTAGATTTACCCCTGTACATACCGCATTGACTGAATATTTTATTTCTATTGAAGCAGTTGGTTACTAATAATAGTTGATATCGTGATATATTTGGATAATTGACCTTGATAAAATTCTGAACAGTTAGTCTAGTACTTTTCTACGCAATCTGTGTAGTGGAGAAGGAACAGTGAAAATATGTTGGAAGTGGTTACTTTGCTTATTTTTCTTGTAATCAATAGTTAATGCAACGTTTTTATCACTTAATTGGCAGCCTTTTCACATAAGAAAATCTGTCGCTGAACGAGAACTGGAAGGTTGGGAAGGTGATAAATGCGGCTTCAGGAAGAAGATAAATGTAGAGCTTAGCATGAATAATGACAAATGAGCCTTCGTGAAATAAGGTAGTAAATACATACATACAAAACCCAATTTCCTATAGTTTGTTCATCAATTTTTTTAATAACCTTGCAGATAACTTTTTTTTCTCATCCATACATCAAAAGTCACCGACTTTGGGTGTCCTGGATGCCAAAACCACATTAAGGAATTCTGTGTCAATTTACGCTGTGCGCCCGGTGACTGACGTTTCTGGGGTCACCTGTAAAGTAGCATTATCATATGGTACAGTGATTTACGTTGGGCGTCAGAGCGTTGACTGCAACTCCTTTTATGTGACATTTAAATTCATCAAAAAAATCTGCTAGATGTACTACATTTCAGATTTCTCCTCACGTTATGGTGCAATATGATAACAGTACAATCGAAATATCCGGACATTGAATCGAAGTGTCGTTTTTCGGGTGATCGGAATGATTATGAGATGAGTCTAGCAGTCATTACTAATTGAAGCTTAGCTGGTCGTTTACGGGGCTCGTATGTAATTCATTTTTCAGAGCCCAACTAGTGGCAGATGCCGAGATGATATAACCGATGTATAGCAAAAATAACGTCACCGAGCAAGCTCAATTACTCACAGACTATATTCTCACATGTCTGAACGCTGTGTCGTCAACGAAAACTAAAACAATGAAAAGTATGCCGGTTAAATGGATTACAGAAAAACAGCGAAACGAAATTTCACTTGAAAAATATTTCAAACGCAGAGCAAAACAAAGCATCACTTCGTTCGAAGTATTTTAAATTCAAATAGAAGTCAAACGAGAAGTCAGGAGCTCAAAAATTGCTGGAGTTTGGAAACAGGTTTATGAAGATATAACCCAGGAAGCTTATCAAGGATTACAGAGCGACGGAACAGATACATGGAGTCCAAGAACTTTCGATGGAGACAGCGACCAAAAAGCAAACGTCAAATGGAAACAAAGCATGTATCGCAGCACAAAGTGAAACGAGCTGTATTTACCTCGAGAAACACAAATTCTACAGGAATAGATGGTTTAGCCCAACAATATCTGAAAGACAGCCTTATAGTTACCTTGCCTTGTATCAGCACAGCTATTAACACCGCCATGGCAAGTGAAACTTTTCCAAAGATCTGGAAGCATGCAATCATAAAAGCAATTCATAAATCTGGGGACAAGAATGAACCATCAAACTTCAGAACGATCAATCTTCTGCCTGTCCTACCCAAAATTCTAGAAACGGTAATATCTATCCAATTGATTGATTAGCTTGAATCAAACAAGCTGTTCAATGACTGCCAGTATACTTATCGGCAAAAATTGTCTACAGAAGACGCACTTGTGAGCATCACTGAAGATCTGAACAAAAACTTTGATGAGGGGCAGATGTCTCTGCTGGTATTGCTAGACTTATCGAAAGCATTCGACAGTGTAAGCCATTCAATATTTTTTTGGCAAGTTCCGCAACATCGGAATAGACCCTACTTGATTCGAAAGTTATCTGATGAATCGGCCACCATTAGTTAAACTCGATAACGCAACTGTGTCAAATTCGGCCCCAGTTGACTTTGGGGTCCTTCAAGGTTCGATACCTGGCCCTTTGTTGTTACTGGTTTTGTAAATGACATTTACCGTGAAATATTAAAAAAATCAATCGAAAATGGTAATGTACGCCGATGATAGTCAAATATTACTTTCACGGAAATATTCAAATCTGCATGCGCTGAAAGACAACTAATCTGAAATCTTGGTATGATAAAAATTGACTCAATCTCAACTCTGAATAAACAAAATGCATCTTGTTCGGCTCGAACTCGAAAAGAAAAGCAGTTCCTATGAACTTCTCTAGCAGGATAGGTAAATCTGACATTGCTGTTGAAGACAAAGTTATAAGTCATGCAGTTTGGTTTGATCCCGATTTTCCCGTCAAACACCACGTAACTACTCTGTGTTCCAAGTTGAATGGAACACTTTTGTTCCTAAACTCCGCAAGAAAAAATAATTTGATTTCATATAAAGATTACTTATTGTCCACCCTTTAGTATTTCCTCACATTAATTACGGTCTTCCAATTTGGGGGAAATGCACAAAAACTCATAGAGAGAAAGTGCAACGTTGTATAAGCTTTGCGGCAGAAATAACAAACGATAGTAACCACAAGAAACGAGACCACATGAATCCTCTCCTCGAGCAATTACAGTGGCTCAATATCGACAACAAACTGGCACTCCATGAGTCGATCAGAATTCATAAAGATCTTCTAGAAAAACATACACCAGGCACCCAAAGGCACATATATTCTCGAGGTGTAAAGAACAATCGATTCACAAGAAACAATGATACTCTGCACGTTGAACACAGGACAACAGAAACTGTCTGTCTAGCTTTTTTGATCACTGGACCAAAATCCTTGAACAACCTCCCAACAAGCCTCAAGATTCTTGAATCCTACACGTCCTTCAAGAATAGGCTTAATGAACATCTGTTGACTGATCAATTCAAGATGGTAACTTTGCCAACAAACAGAAGCTAAATGCCTTATACCAGTAACCAGAAAATGCATTCTGTTCATGAGCGGCCACCACTCAGCCCAATTACTGGAACGCAGCGCATTCATTCACGGAAGAAAGCAAAACATTCGATGAAGCAGAGACATCCACATGACGACGTAGCAAAAAATGGATGAAAATTAAATGGTTGAGATCTAAAGAGGGTCCTGAAACGTAAGAAGAAAGATTATGAAAACAAAATTGCTGCTAATGCAAAAACTAATCCAAAACCATTTTTTAGTTATATTTCGAGCATAAAAAAAATCAAAATCTATAATAGGGCCTCTCGAGAACGATATTGGTGAGCTAGAAACGGACGACACCAAAATGAGTGTTCTACTTAATGAATATTTTTGTTCATTATTTACGTTAGAGAATCAAGATCTTCCTAATCCTAAGGATGTCATAGCGGCAAACCGAATTAAAGCCCATATCACAGTGAACTTTTCGCCAACTGAAGTTATTAAATATACTGATAAATTGAAAGTCACCAACTCTCTAGGTCCAGACCAAATTCATTCCAGAATTCTAAAAAAGACTAGAAACGGAATTGCCGAACACTGATCAAACATTTTCACCCAATCTCTCACAGATGGCACCTGCCCCTCTAAATGGATAGAGGCCAATGGTACCCCAATTTTCAAAGCAGGGGACAAAAAGTGTCCCGGCAACTACCGTCTAATTAGTCTTCCCCCAGTCATTGGCAAGTTGATGGAAAGTTTGATAACGGATAGATTGTTCTGAATTATTAGAATCAAACAAATTGACTGGTGACTCCCAGTATGGCCTTAGACACAACCATTCCTGTCCTACGAATCTGCTACTTTTTTTCATAATCATACTCGAAATCCACGACACAAAATCTCCAATCGATATAATTTACCTTGAATTTTAAAAGGCCTTTGATAAAGTCCCCCACAAGCGACTAATTAGTACGTTGCACAGCAACGGTATTTGAAGCGAGACTAACAACTGGATAAAATGCTGGCTTACGGACAGACGGCAGCAAGTTGTACTTAACAGAGAATCCTCCCCTGGGGTAATGTTACAAGCGGTGTGCCTCAAAGATCCGTGTTAGGGTCAGTTCTCTTTATAATATTCATCAACGATCTTGATAGCAACGTACTCACAAACATTAGCAGATTTGCAGACGATACTAAGATCGGAGGAAAAGTGCAAACTGAACAAAAGTGTCAGAAGATCCAACTAGACTTGAACAAAAGTGTTGATTGGTCAAAAAAGTGGCAAATGATTTTTAATGTAGAGAAATGCAAAGTTATGCACAAATGTCCTCATAAACCCAAACACCAATATTCAATGTCTGGAAAGAAACTCATTCCCGTCACCGAGGAGAGAGATTTAGGTGTCAACTCAGTACGACTTAAGAAGCAGCAAGCAATGTAACGATGCTGCTAAGAAAGGCAACACAATGCTAGGTATGATATCTCACACTATCTCGTACACAAACCCCCACAGTATGCTGAAGATATTTAACGCATTTGTTAGACCGAATCTCGAGTATGCCGTTCTATTCTAGTCTCCATTCCTCAGAAAATACGTTATTAAACTTGGAAAGGTTCAACGTAGAGCTACCAAACTCATCCCCTTGCTGCGGAAAAAATCGTACAAAGACAGGCTTCGTGAACTCAATCTTTATTCGCTTGAGGAACGTCGAGTCAGAGGCAACATGATAGAAGTGTGGAAAATTATGAAGGGTTAGGAAAACGTCGACCGAGCGAGCCTTTTCACTCTAGATACAAACGGAATGACAGGGAACAATGGATACAAAATCATTGGGAAACGTTTCTCATTCGATATCACGCGCAATTTCTTCACGTATAGAGTTGTCGAAGAATGGAACAAACTTCCAGCGGAGGTTGTGAACAGCAATACAATCGAAACGTTCAAGTCGCGGCTCGATGAGTTCTACTTTAATCGACGATAAATAGCTGAACAGTTCCCTTTCCTCTTTTTATATTATAAAGAGAACTGGCATACGAAGTTCACTGAGACGTTCTACTTCAGAACTAATCATCTTGCCATCAAAAGGCAACCTAGTTTCGGCCAATAGGCCTCATTGACGTTCTATTCCAGAACTAACCCTTTTGCTATTAACGGGCAATCTAGTTTGGGCCAATAGGGCTGTTGTTGTCTTCCTACACTTGTAAACACTTGTAAGAAACCACCGACCTCCACCACCATAACTTTCAACATTGAGACGCCATCTAATCGTCTTTACTCTGAAGATACATATAGTTTCCATGTTGCTACCAATCACAATCCTCGAAAATACTGTCTTTTCGAGGAACGATATGTAGTTTCTAACTTTGACAAAAGTTAACTCGATTTTAATATGATTCATTGAATTATTATTACAATTAACGTACAGTAGCGAATAAAAATTCGTTTATGATTTAAAATAAAGAGAAAGCTTCTATGATCATTTTCCGCTCAATATTTGTGCTCATCGGAAATTTATTGATATTATCCATTAAGAAGTTTTGACCAAATAGAATACCGTAAGAAATTTTAATGTGAAGTCATATTCCAAGTAGAAAAAGTCTAATTTTTTTTTTCGATTATAGACTAAACATAAACGAATTTGCTTTCGATAATGTACCACTTTTGATAATACAATCAATGCCTTATAACCTAACATTTTGCTTTGTCTTCTACAACAGAAGTATATTCGTCCGACTTGTGTACCCCAGCATAGTATTATTCTGATTGTCAATCATTCAATAATTTCCTAGCATCTTTGAAGTGGGTATATTGTATATTTCAGTTGTGTGGTATGTATGTTATGTATAATTTTTTTGTATAACTTATGTCGCCTATAAAACCTTCATTATTAATACAATGATTTAGACCCATCTTTACAATATGTTAGCGCTTTTCGACTTCCCAACCCTATATTGTACTCATATTTTTTGTATAATTCATTTCGTTCATCCACATCTTTATCATCGTACAATAATGTAGACTACTCATTACAATATGTCAACACATTTTGATGTCCCAACCCCATGTTCTCGGGACTCGAACCAATGCATGCATGATTTCCCACCCCATGTTCTTGTTATTTTCCACACGCATGTATCATGTTATTTATCCACCCAAAGTATTTCTTATTTATCCACTCAAAGTATTTCTTATTTTCCAACCCCGCGTGTCACTGGTTTTCCCAACGCTATGTAGTCGGAATTATTTTGTCTCAATTGACATTTCCTATAAATGCACAGATGATACTATTGTGAATAATTTTCCGCTCCATGTAATCAGAAACGGCGGCCCCTAGAGATGAGCTGTGACTAATTCAAATTGAACTCTCGCTTTCGTTAATTCAAATAGCGTAGTTGATAATGAAGTTTCATGTCTTATGTTTAAGAATTTATTGATTTCCTAGAAATTGGAAACCCATTGCCAGACGATGGAAATAAATGATCTAATAATAATAATAATAATTCTACTACTGGTCAATGCAACTTTTACCTTCCGGTTGCATCACGTAACAATGAGAGTTATTTCTACAATTTAAGTAGCGTTCTTCCCCCAGATAATTATTGAGTGAATCCCAGCATTCCACTCGATGTGCTTGCTTGCATTTGATAAAACAATGAAACAAAATAGTACAGAAATTACATTTGCGCCTGCTTGCTATCTCTTTTCAATAGAGAATTATGGAATAAGTTGCATCACCGACCATGAAATGAAGCACAAGCTAACACATTGGACAGATTATTACTTTAATTGCTTGACCAATTATTATCAAACAATCACATGATTTCGCAAAGTAAAACGTTTGAAGCAATCGCAACATAAATATTGTCTTTATATAAATTCAATTTCCTCTCCACACAGAATTTGTCTTCAGTTTTATCTTTCTGAAAGCCGAGAGATCCGGCCAGCTGAAAAATGGTCGAACAATCCAAGGATTTCTCCGTTTCTCTGAAGAGGATTTGCTTGCTTCTTATACATCTAAAATAATGTTGGAGATCTTATTATTCCAATGGAGCTGTTTGGACTAGCACTACGAGGGCAATAAACTAAAGCGTCGCTCAAAAATGGTGTGTTTACGACAAATGGGGATTCTCTTCTGGTCATATTTTAGGCTGCTTATGATATTTTTATGACCTGACGCGGGGTCGTAAAGACTTCTCCAACCGACCAGACCACGTCGTCTGAACTGAATCGGCTCGGTTACAATCTTCTCTTCCCTTTCATCGCAGTTTGTGTTACTCGCGCTAAATTGGTGCAACTGCAACCTTCTGTTGACCACAGCCTGGTGTTCCGGATATTTGGGCACGCCTGTAATTTACTCCGGAAAACACTCCGTTGACACACTTTGTCGATCGTCGCAATCGAGTGAAATAAAACAATCGCACTCACTGTTTTCTCTCGTCAGCATTTTTTTCATTGTTGATATCAGTGTTCAGTGTTTTTTCTCCTTTAATGTCGATTTCGGATCAATGTCGTTCATGTATTACAGTCTGGAATGACTGTGCGTTAACAGCATTCAATCCACGGTAGACCAAGAATCCGACATGGCTTGTTTTCATCTCAGTCTTTTTTTCATCTTACATTACTATCCTGACTGCATTGGTACGATAGCTACATTCTCAATGCCTTCTTTACAAATCCCTAACTTTTATCGCCCACGCCAGTGCTGGAACATAGGACCTTAATAACGTGGTGACAACGCGGCTGGTTTCAGTAGGATTTTGTCACTGTTCCACTGCAAATACTGCAGTCATTTGGCCTGAAAAAATG
Organism: Gammarus roeselii; assembly: GCA_016164225.1. Lineage (NCBI taxonomy): Eukaryota > Metazoa > Arthropoda > Malacostraca > Amphipoda > Gammaridae > Gammarus > Gammarus roeselii. The sequence continues at coordinate 9,209 of SDVV010005205.1, read as the reverse complement.
TATGATCCAGAGACTCTTTCCAGCGTTCCCTTTCATAAACGAATTGATCACGCGCTGCTGTTCAGATTCAACTGGTGAAACTGCTGTTAGCGAAAATACTATCCGAGACGAAACCAAATTGACTCTCGGTACGCACGACGACGGTGGTTCTTCATTTGATCCGTCGCCTGGTGCACTTTGGGTTAGTGAATCGCAAAATTAAGCTTAGAGTCTCTTTTGCACACAAGCCCGTGTTGCTGCCGAGTTGCTTGTTAGTGGTAATATGTTGTGCTAGATTAAAGATTTATTTCCGCATTCTTGGGTATTATGTAATGGAATACAGACTCTTTATTGACAAGTTTTCTTCCATTGAAGTGAAACCCACTGGAAAAGTCTAAGGTCTGTTGGTGTATGGATCGTCTGATTCACGGGTAACTGCTTAAAATCTCACGCCTCACAGATTTCTAAGCTTATTGTTGCGTCTCTTGCTGTTAATTAAAAAAAATCATTTCCTCTAGCTTGGGTATTATGCGATCTGTATTTTTCTGGCTGGACGTGCGTTTCACACGGCCGGTGTCGCGGCGCTTCATAGGCCAAAGTCAGTATGTATAAAACCTCATGTACGACAGAGGACCTATTGAATAGCATGGAACTCCCATATTCATGTGTCATCGGATCGTGATCTGTCTGTTAGATGACCCTGTGCGGTGTTTCTTGAAACTGCCAACCCACCGCTGGTATGTAACTCTCTCAGAGTAAGTGACTCGTCGTAACATCCTTCCTTCGATAAGAAAATAGAAGGGTCTTGCTTGTGGGGTGTATCCATAAGTGAACCCTGAAGTTCATCAGTCATCTTTAACAGTTTCCCATGCAACAAAATATTTATACTACCCTAACATCTTCCACGAAGAAGATTCTTTCTAAGTTGCAGATAATTTTGTCAGATATTTAATAAACTTATAAATATTGAAACCGTAACCCGAGTTTGTTTCCATCCAAATTCGTTTCTATCCTTTTCTGTGTAATATCCCTTGACCAGAGTAATGTCTGCATACGTAACGAAGGAGGATTCCAGTATGTTGACAGTCGCCGTTAACAAGTTCTTCTTAGATTACGCATGCGCAAACAAGAAGGTGGCTTCGCTCAGTTAGTGCAATACGACAATGTAATTCGTAATAGGAGAACAACCAGTAGCAATCAACTTAATCCTAAATAAATGATTGCACTCGGGATGAGTCGTATCAACTCCAATGATACGAGCCCACCCCAGACCGTACATACGGACGGAAGCGAAGTAGCGCGAACGTATACGTGTGTATACAGGCAGTGGTAGGGATGAAGATGAGGAGGCCTAGAAACTGAGTCAGTATTTGCTCATCCTCGATACCGATCGGTCGATAGAACCTTCTTATTTCCCTTTTATACAACTCAAATCCCCCGATTTCCCCACTTGTCTAAACTGTGAAAAAATATAGTATTCATAAATCAATTCGAGTTGTTTGAAAGGCCTACGCCTATAATGTCTTAAGATGGACCAACAAATAACCCTGGTCCCTGACATTTTGTCACCTTTTGCTCTCCAAGCTCTCTAGTGATTCGTGTGCTTTGGGTCTTGAGTTGTTATAATTAGGTGCCGCATTATAGCAATCCTAGGGAGTGCATACATTGGGCACGTGGGATCTGATTGTGCATGGAGGGCGTACCTATGAGGCCGGAAGGTATAACCACATTTATGTGCCAGGATAATGGCCAGTATAGTTATTGCAGTTTTTCTGTTAATACCATCCGTGGTAACGACCGACAGCCCATGATACCATCCGTAGTAACGACCGAGAGCCGTTAATACCATCCGTGGTAACGACCGAGAGCCATTAATATCATCCGTGGTAACGACCGAGAGCCCTTAATACCATCCGTGGTAACGACGGAGATGCTATCTGCAAGGTGTAAACATATTCAAGTTCTGGATGATGCTCGAGTGTTTACTCAACATGTTGATCAGGAATAATTTCTTCTGTGATAAATATTGTTGTTCACCAGTCTCGGATTCCGGGAGCGCGTTGAAACCATATGATCAATTTGTATATATTCAAACTTGGAGTGGGTGGATCAATATTAATGTTATAGCTCATTAACACTTTATTTTAGTATTGTTTTATTTCATATTTCATTAGCTCTATTATTTTTTCTGCGTTTTTTCATTGTAAAATTTTGCATTTGGTATTATCCAATATATCGAGGTTGGTTGAGCCACTGTGACCCAATTAAGGGGGTACCGTTCACATCTTTCACCACTTCCTCCTTCCCGGTCTTTGCCTTTCTCACTCTTTTCACCTCTTTCCAGAACATCTTATGGTTCTCCTCAAAACTCTTGCGCAACCGCCTACTCAGACTCTTAGCTCTCCTTCTGCTCTCTAGCAGACAGACGTTAATCACGAGGTGTAGACGACTGAACAGAAAATGATTCCCTTGTATGAAAGATAATGCACCTTCAAAGATTTATTCTATCAGAGACGTGTCAATCTAGCAATTGAGTAGACGAAATAGCTGTTCATAAAACCCTCCGTATTATATATCGTTGAGACCCGGCCTCTGAGCGCTACCTTTATCAAATCGCAATCTTTTGAGTGTTATATCTGTCAAGCTAGGCAAAAATATTTACAGTCCTGCTGGACAACAAACCACTTGACCTCACTCCATAAGTGTCCTGATCGATAATCAACATTTCTGCAATTCTTTCAAATTTAACAAGGAAAGAAGTGATCTCTTTCCCTCGCTTTTGAAACAGCAGTTCGGGGCGGCATTCAATATTATAATGGGAAGGTCATTGTGTGTAATGTATATTTATTTGGCCTTTCAAGTTCGCACAATCAAAACTCAAGAATCTAGTTTTGTTAATCTGTCTCAAAAGTTTGTTCAGTAAGTGACCTTGCATGCTCAGTAACCCCCACCCCCCCCCACCCCGTGGTCTCTTTCTCAATGTTTCTCCTCGCGATCAGTTATTGCAACAGTTGCTCGACATAATAATTGCCAACTGATTCGACGTTATCGCCTGGGAATTCTAAACTCGAAGCTCGGTAAGCAGACCCTTGAAGGTGGACTGCAGTTTGATACTTTCACCACTTCAAATTTCTAGGTTAGTGTTAAAGAAAGCGCTCTGTATAATAAAATAACATAAAAAATATCTCGAGAAATGTCATTTTCTTTACCAATATGTTTTATGTCAGACCAAGAAGAATTTAGTCAATTTGCCAGGCTGCCACGTTCAAGGTCAACAGCTGAATTTGACTGCTGATCCAAGTAATTCAACAATCACGTGAATGAGCAAAATGTTTGTATTGTTAGGATGCCAAACTATTATATAGCAACAATCATATATTCCTATGGAAGTACAACAGTTCAGAGACTTTGCTCTGAATAGATTAGAGTAAGGAAAGCAAACGAGCACGAGTGCTCATGTCGAGTGTTTCCAACGGGTAGGTGTAGTGAAATGAAGATCCGTCACTTACCCGTTCTAGTTATAGTGCTCTAACGTGTTCATACATGCAGAATGGCAAAATGATCTTTTTCAAAACGCTAGTAATTCGTGCGCATTTCTTTAGATGGCAATTTTTACCACTCTCCAGAAAAATATATTAAACAATATTAACACCTGAAATTACTGCCATGTTATTGAATGGACCTTATCCGTCTGATATAAATTGTAAACGGGATTTCTATGATGTGAAATGTAGTGCACCATTAATAAAGACAAAAATGGCCATTTCAGACCAAATAAATTCATAAACTCATAACATTAACTAATTAATTTAAATAAACAAGCTGAGCTAAGGCTTCCAGTTTTTTTAAACAATCTTACCCAAAAGAAGACAGTTACGTACCTGGACACCGCTCGGTAAGGCATCACTGATCTTCATATTCAGTCGTCAAATATATCTACCTGGCGTTCAAGCAAATAATGAGCTCCATTACTCTCACCCATCACAAATGAGACTGCACTAGTTACAACGCGTTGTTAATGTTCCCGAAGCTTTTAAATCGGTTCTGAATATGTAGTATTAGTAGTAGTAGTTTGATTTTGTTTTCCACTGGAGTCCCAACACGAAGTTAATGCAGACTTCCCCGTAGGGCAATTGAAGAGTGGCAGAGTAGGTGCAGCGTAGCTTACGAGTAGGCTTACGTAGTTACAGAGTAGGTTTACCGCAGTTACAGAGTAGGTTTACCGTAGCTAAAGAGTAGGTTTACCGTGGTTACAGGGTAGGTTTATCGTAGTTGCAGAGTAGATTTACCGTAGATGAAAAGCAGGTTCAATTTAGATTGAAAATATATTCAACGTGGATACCGAATAGATAGTAGTAAATACAGAATAGGTTTAACGTAGATTCAGGGTAGGTTTAACGTAGATTCAGAGCAGATTTAACGTAGATTAAGAGTAGGTTTAATGTAGATACAGAGTAAGTATAACGTAGATACAGAGTAAGTTTAACGTAGATACACGTATAGTAGGTTTAACGTAGATTCAGAGTAGGTGTAACGTAGATTAAGAGTAGGTTTAACGTATATTCAGAATAGGTTCAACGTAATTTCAGAGTAGGTTTAACGTAGGTACAGAGTAGGTTTAACGTAGATTTGGGAGGAGGGAGTAAAGGTTCCATGATTTAGAGGGGCCTCAAGTGGGTCCTACAGTTTCCCAAGAGGGTCCCGAAGGGTCTCAAGGGTGTCCCAAAGGGCTCCAGAAGGCTCCACGTGGGTCATTTCTCGGGTTCCCGAAACCCCGAGTCCCCCGAGTCCCGCGGGTCCCACGTTTACCCCCCTTAACTGGGTCACCTTGTCTCAACCAACCTCGATATATTTAATAATACCAAATGAAAAATTTCACAATGAAAAATGGGGAGAAAAATAATAGAGCTCATGAAATAAGAATTAAAACAATACTGAAATAAAGTGTTAATGATCCATAAAATGAATAATCATCCACCAACCCCAAGTTTGAAAATAAACTAATTGATCATATGGTTTCAACCCTCTCCCGGAATTCGAGACTGGTGAACAACAATCTGTATCACAGAAGAAATTATTCCTGATCAACATGTTGAGTTAACACTCGAACATCATCCAGAACTTGAATATGTTTAAACCTTGCAGATAGCATCTCCGTCGTTACCACGGATGGTATTAAGGGCTCTCGTCGTTACCACAGATGGTATTAACGGCTCTCGGTCGTTACCAAGGATGGTATTAACGGCTCTCGGTCGTTACCACGGATGGTATTAACGGCTCTCGGTCGTTACCACGGATGGTATTAACGGCTCTCGGTCGTTACCACGGATGGTATTAAAAGCTCACGGTCGTTACCACGGATTGTATTAACGGCTCTCGGTCAATATGAACGTCTGACGGACATCACCAAATTAGTTATGACCGAGACAGAAAATGTAGCGGTTACTTGCTACCTAAAGGAAAAACTGCAATAACTACACTGGCCATTATCCTGGCACATAAATGTGGTTATACCTTACGGCCTCATAGGTACGCCTTCAATGCACAATCAGATCCCACGTGATCAATGTATGCACTCTCCTGTGTGGCTATGAAGCGGCGCCTAATTATAACAACTCAAAACCCAAAGCACACGAATCACTAGAGAGCTTGGAGAGCAGAAGGTGACAAAACGTCAGGGACCAGGGTTATTTGTTGGTCCATCTTAAGATAGTGTAGGCGGAGGCCTTCCAAATAACTCGAATTGATTTGTAGATACTGTATTTTTTCACAGTTTATACAAGTTTGGTAAACGGGGGATTTAAGTTGTATTAAAGGGAAGTAAGTACGTTCTATCAACCGGTCGGTATAGAGGATGAACAAATACTGACTCAGTTTCTAGGTTTCCTCATCCTCGTCCTTGCCACTCCCTGTATACACACGTATACGTTCGAGCTACTTCACTTTTGTCCGTATGTATAGTCTGGGGTGGGCTCGTATCATCCAAGTTATTATGACTCGTCCCGAGTGCAATCATTCATTTTAAACAACATCCCTTCACTTTTTGAATTAAGTTGATTGCTACTGGTTGTTCTCCTATTACAAATTACATTGCCGTATGGCACTTACCGAGAGAAGCGACCTTCTTGTATGCGCATGCGTAATCTAAGAAGAACTTGTTCCCGACGAACGTCAACGTACTGGGAGCCTTCTTCGTTACGTATGCAGACATTACTTTGGTCAAGGAATATGACACAGAAAAGGATACAAACGAATTTGGATAGACACAAACTAGGGTTACGATTTCAATATTTATAAGTTTATTAAATAGCTGCCAAAATTATCTGCAACTTAGAAAGAATCTTCTACGTTGAAGATGTTAGGGTAATATAAATATTTTTTGGGATGGGAAACTGTTAAAGATAACTGATGAGCTTGAGGTTCAATAATATGGATACACCCTACATAAAAGACCATACAATTTTCTTATCGAAGGAAGGATGTTACGACGAGTCACTTACTCTGAGAGAGTTACATACCAGCGGTGGGTTGGCAGTTTCAAGAAACACCGCACAGGGTCATCTAACAGACAGATCACGATCCGATGGTCCATGAATATGGAAGTTTCATTATATTCAATAAGTCCTCAGTCGTACAAGAGGTTTTATACAAAAAGGTGATACTGACTTTGGCCTATGAAGCGCCGCGACACCGGCCGTGTGAAACGCACGTCCAGCCAGAAGAAATACAGATCGCATAGTACCCAAGCTTGAGGAAATGAAGTTTTTTTTTAAATTAACAGCAAGATACGTAACAATAAGCTTAGAAATCTGTGAAGCGTGAGATTTTAAGCAGTTACCCGTGAATCAGACGAACCATACACCAACAGACCTTTGATTTTCCCAGTGGGTTTCACTTCAATGGGAGAAAACTTGTCAACAACGAGTCTATATTCCGTCACAAGATACCCAATCATGAGGAAATAAATCATTCATTTAGTGCAACATATTATCACTAGCAAGCAACTCGGCAGCAACACGGGCTATTGTGCATCAGAGACTCTAAGCTGAATGATACGATTCACTAACCCAAAGTGCACCAGGAGGCGGATCAAATGAAGAACCACCGTCGTCGTGCGTACCAAAAATCAATTAAGTGTCGTCTCGGATCGTATTTTCCCTTACAACAATTCCACCACTTGAATCTGAACTTCAGCGCGTGATCAATTCGTTTATAGAAGGGAACGCCAGAAAAAGTTATCTGGATGATACATTTTTTTTCAGGCTAAATGACAGCAGTATTTGCAGTGGAACAGTGACAAAATCCTATTGAAACAAGCCGCGTTGTCACCACGCTATTAAGGTCATATGTTCCAGCACTGGCGTGGGAGATAAAAGTTAAGAATTTGTAGAGAAAAATGTGTTCCGGTTAGTGGTAGGGCATTGAGAAGGTAGCGATCGTGCCAATGCAGTCAGGACCAGTGGTGTAAGATAAAAAAAAGACTGAGATGAAAACCAGCCAAGTCGGATTCTTGGTCTACCGTGGATTGAATGCTGTTAACGCACAGTCATTCCAGACTGTAATAAAAGAACGAGATTTATTCAAAATCGACATTAAAGGCGACAAACACTTTACACTGATATCAAAAAATTAAACAATGCTGATGAGAGAAAACAGTGAGTGGAATAGTTTTATTTCACTCGATTGCGACGATCGACAAAGTGTGTCAACGGAGTGTTTTCCGGAGTAAATTACAGGCGTGCCCAACTATTTGGAACGCAAGGCGTTTGGTCAACAGAAGGTTGCCGTTCCAATTTAGCGCGAGTAACCCAAACTGCTGTGAAAGGGAAGAAAATATTGTAACCGAACCGATTTAGTTTAAACGACGCAGTGTGGTCGGTTGGAAGAGTCTTTACGACCCCGCGCTTGGTCATAGAAATATCATAAGCAGCCTAAAATATGACCAGAAGAGAATCCCCATTTGTCGTTAACACACCATTTTTGAGCGACGCTTTAGTTTATTGCCCTCGTAGTGCTAGTCCAAACAGCTTCATCGGAATAATAAGATCTCCAACATTATTTTAGATGGATAAGAAGCGAGCAAATCCTCTTCAGAGAAAACGGGGAAATCCTTGGATTGTTCGACCATTTTTCAGCTGGCAGAATCTCTCGGCTTTCAGAAAAATAAACTGAAGACAAATTCTAGGCGGCGAGGAAATTGAATTTATATAAAGACAATATTTATGTCGCGATTGTTCCAAATGTTTTAGGTTGTGAAATCATACGGTTCTTTGATAATAATTGGTCTAAGAATTGAAGGAAGAATCTACCCAATGTGTAAGCTTGTGCTCCATTTCCTGGCCGGTGGTGCAACTTATTCCACAATTTGCTATTGAAAAGAGATAGCAAGAAGGTGCATGTGTAGCTTTTGTACTATTTTTTTTCATTGTTTATTAAATGCAAGCAAGCACATCGAGTGGAATGCTGGGATTCATTCAATAATTATCTGGAGGAAGAACGCTACTTAAATTGTAGAAATAACTCTTATTGTTACGTGATGCAACCGGAAGGTACAATTTACATTGACCAGTAGTAGAAATTTTATTATTATTATTATATCATTTATTTCCATCGTCTGGCAATGGGTTTTAAATTTCTAGGAAGTCAATAAATTCTTAAACATAAGACATGAAACTTCATGATCAACTACGCTATTTCGATTAAAGAAAGCGAGAGTTCAGTTTGAATTCGTCACAGCTCATCTCTAGGGGCCGCCGGTTCCGATTACATGGAGCGAAAAATTATTAACAATAGTATCATCTGTGCACATGAAGAAAATGTCAATTGTGAAAAAATAATTCCTACTGCATAGCGTTGGGAAAACCAGTGACACACGGGGTTGGAAAATAAGAAATACTTTGAGTGGATAAATAAGAAATACTTTGGGTGGATAAATAACATGATAAATGAGTGTGGAAAATAACAAAAACATGGGATGGGAAATCACGCATGCATGTGGTTTGAGTCCCGAGAACATGTGGTTGGGACATCAAAATGTGTTAACATATTGTAATGAGTAGTCAACATTATTGTACGATGATAAAAATGTGGATGGATGACATGAATTATACAGGAAATATGAATACAATATAGGGTTGGGATATCGAAAAGCGCTAACATATTGTAAAGATGGGTCTAAATTATTGTATTAATAATGAAGGTTTGACTTGGCGACATAAATCATATATATA
>SDVV010005204.1:0-19423 GCA_016164225.1 Gammarus roeselii | reverse complement strand
TATATATATATCACTTCTGCAACCAATATTAGAGTGTTATACTTTTGTAACCAACATCAGTTTGTCACATTTATCGATTCAATACTTATGTGTTATGCCTCTGCAACCAATAATAGTTTGTTATGCCTCTGCAACAAATATTAGTGTGTGGCACCTCTGAAACCAATATTAGTGGGTTGTACTTGTGCAACCAATATCAGTGTTTTGTACCTCTGCAACCAATATTAGTGTGTAGCAACTCTGCAAACAATATTAATGTGTTACATCTCGGCAACCAATATAAGTGTGTTACATCTTTGCAACCAATATTAGTGTGTGGCACCTCTGGCACCAATATTAGTGGGTTGCACCTCGGCAACTAATATTTGTGTGTTGTACCTCTAAAACCAGTATTAGTGTGTAGCAACTCTGCAACCAATATTAATGTGTTACATCTCGGCAACCAATATTAGTGTGTTACATCTTTGCAACCAATGTTAGTGTGCAGCACCTCTGCAACCAATATTCACAGCATGTGCTTCGCCCTCAGGTTATCACCCTCGATCGACCTTGTCATCAGAGATGAAGTTAGAATTGTTCAAGATTATGAAATGGGAGAGAATATTTTTCCAGGAGTTCGCTCAACAGTTATTTTTGAAGGAACTTCCTCGTTCGCGCTTCAATATTCAGAGCTTTAGGAATAAATTGCAGAAGTTGCTTGCTTGTTAGCCTGGATTGGTAGGCATAGATTGGTAGGCCTGGATTGGTAGGCCTGGATTGGTAGACCTAGATTGGTAGGCCTGGATTGGTAGGCCAAACCAAGGTTCAGTATAGAAAGAACACTGCTCGTAATTTCGTCATATTTTAGCTTGAAAAATTTGTAGAGTGACAAACAAATACGAACGGAGAACATTTCCTTTAAATTTTCCGTCGTTAAATGTTTTTTTTTTTACTTACATTTGGGCAAACTCATCTCCGGAACCATATGGTAATGTTGGGTTGGCAGTTAAAGGTCGCTGACCCTGGAAAATTTGAAAATTATTGGGTAGAAAGTTAATAGTTTTACCCTTACTGAATTATAATATAAATCAAGCGTCATGAGTATGTCTCATTCTATCGAATGAAAAAATGTACTGTAGGCTAGGAATCTGATTTGAAATTTTGTGAAATATTGTTTTCGAGAAAGTGCAAGGAATATAAGTATTTTATGATACTTTATATAACGTGCTGTGTCAAATGTGTCTTATTTTGTGAACACAAATGAACTAGTTTAATGTTGAAACGAGAATAGTTTTAATACATTGACTGTTGCAGTACAAATACCCGCTGTTCAGCTCAAAAATCGAAATTATTAATTATATTACAGATGTTGTCTTTTTAATATGTTTTTGAGACCAAAAGTCATACGTATGCACCAAACATCATCCCAGAAATCAGAATGGCAAAAAAAAAGGAAATAATTACTTTTTATTGATACCAACATCGGCAAATTCATCTCTTCAAAAAATCCTTTCTTTAAAGTGAGCAATCGTCTCCTCTCACCCGGACTTGCTGCTTTATGACGTCAGGCAACAATAAACTGACGAAAAAACAGTATTTGGCGATCCTGTCTCGGAACACATTACTTGGCGCAGTGCAGATGGGTTTAAGTCAGTGCATCGAGTGATAAGAAGAGTTTACTGTTCAGTCCCAGAAACGATGCTTCAAAGTGTCATTTTCAAGTGTGTAGGAGTGGAAACAAGGGTCAAATAATAATATACAAAATTTATTGAAAAGCATTGAATTCTCCCACCGAGAACGAAAGTGATAATATCCGAATCTATTATGTTCGATTCTTTTAGGATGAAATCAGTCCAGATAGAACCAAAGAATCAATTCGGTGTTTCTGCAATAATGTCGGAAGGACCAATACAATGTTTCGAGTCTGCTGGCGACAAGCGAGGGATCAGATGACGAGGGGGGTGGGGGGGGGGAATGAGTCATGTGCATTACATACGATCGTCATGAATGAAACAGAAGATAAGAACAGTCCCGAGGACACAGGCTGTGTTTCATGTTCCCATATCAATCTTGTTCAAGCCATCTACAATTGGCCTGATCCCACACGGGCCAAAGGTGAACGAAATAAATTATCCTGTACCTTTTGTATGCAAATGATGACCTTGTTTCAATTTTCTTTCACATGTTAGAGATAATAGATTGTTATTTGTATGCATAGGTATTCTAATTTATGACAGTGTTTACCTTAGGTATCCGTTCCACTTGAACTCATTTGACGAAGGTTGGCGCAATCGGGAATTGCTGTGACCGGGCTACAGATCCCAATCAGGCCTCAAGAAATGGCATGCCTGAAATATGACGCTGCGTTTCATATACAACACTTGGGCTATTAAAAGCAACCTTATGTTGTTGTTGTTAGGTAGAGAAACACATCATAAAAAAATACTAATATTTTCTTACAGTTATCCATCAAGTGTCCTTGTAGGAAAACCTTTGTACTTTTTTTATGATCTATCTCTTTGAAGTGTTTCTCTACTTGACAACAACAACATAAGGTCGCTTGAAATGGCACAAGTGTTGTATGTCAAACGTAACTTCATATTTCAGGCATCTAATTTCTTGAGGCCGGAAAAAAATCTATAACCCAGCCACGGAAAATCCCGATTGTTGATTGCTCACCTCTTCATACTAACTATTTAATCAATACTCTATGTATCGATGTTACAGGCTGATTTGATATGCTCAGAGCAGATATTTCTTCAATATCATACGTTTAAACCTTTTGGTGATGGTGCGGGCCAATTGACCATTCACGATCAACGTCTCTATTTTGAACACCAAAGGTCCTTGCATACATACTGTTCTGGTCAGGAGTGAGGTAAGGTATCAGTGTCAGCTACAAGGCACGACAGCTTCCACTTTTTTAGTTAGCTGGAATAAAACTTAAACGTGAGAGTGAATTGTGTAGCCAATCAATATATTATTTGAGAGTAGCTAGTAGAGCGGCGAAAACCGCTTTCTAGAGTCATTTTGGTGAGCGGGGTATTGCATGCAACTTGACTCAACAGCCCGTACGGCTGTCGGCGCGAAGGCGGGGCGGTGCGAAAGAAGCGGACAGACGGAAAGCTTTTACATGTTAATGGATTATTTACATAAGGGTATTAGCATTTCAATGCTTGGGGGGAAATTGCAACTTCGTTGCTTTCATATTGCATTACAATGCTATGTCCTCTGAATGTTTTTTGGGGGGTATTGATGTAAACACATTTTATAGGAATTCTTTATTGATAATAATTTATATGTATTATTATGTATTAAAAAGCCTCACTTTCCGGACACTTTCATGATGATTTTTCAACTTCCATGTCATTTTTTACGTTGTTCGCTTTTGATCAATTTTACACGTAGCATAGATTCAATTAGTTTATTGTTATCTTTATCCGATTGTATTAATCAGTACCCCTGCGCTTAGCTTTCATTCGTATCTCTTTGTGAGCTAACCGATAAAGGAAAATAGATACAATATTTACTGGATGACTGAATCATTCCTAGAGAAGAATCACTTACGAGTATAATTGACTCAGTCGATGCTTGATTGGTGGGTTCGAAGTGGTGCGGGGTTGGGATATTTTTTTGTATGTTTTGTTCATTTATCACTATATATTCTTCTATAGGATTAGTGTGGTAGGCATGCCTTATAACTCAATTTGCAGCCTTAGTGTGCGAACGGTCCTGTTTGTACCAGCCTGAAGGTAGGATTGCAGGCAAGGTTCTGTGTTTCCCATCTATTTATTTCATATTTATATAATATCTATAGAAAATAGTAAGGATTATTGTCAAGCTGTTTGCGGGTTAATGTATATTTATTTATTAGGATGTTGTATCTTTATTACGAGAATCTATCTACCCCATATTGCATTATCCAGTTTTGAAACAGTTATATCAGTGTTCCATTATCGCGGTGTTCCAATAGCGTAAATTCTTCATCGTTTCTATTGGTTTCGTTACAGTTCTTTCCAATGCATATACTTATTTTCAAATGCCTATTTAGGTAGACAAGGAGACAAGTTTATTATTATATTTTTTATATTTCATATACATACGAGCATAGAAGGATTATTTTCATTTTATGAACATTATCAGGATAAAACCTGGTGAGGTACACGTACTTTCATCATTAAGTCGACAACATGCGCCAAAGACGGACTCACCCGGCTTGCGTCTCTTCCATGTTAAATCCATTTCTTCGGCGATTTCATTAGCAAAGACACATCGCTTCCTTTTTTCAGTGAAGATAGGTGTATTTCCAATGAATTTTCAGGAATGTCCGGGTGGCCATAGGCAAGAGTTGTGCATGCGTCGTTATAGTAGCGTTTATTCTCAAATTTACTGAGGCAGTTTTTGACAGTGAGTACAGTTTGGAGTTGGCATGCTTGCGCACGAATGTTGTGTATTGTATCAAAGTGTGTGTATGTTTTCTGGTTATAAATATCCCTGTATTGTTCATGTTTGATTTTGGATTGTGTCTGGTAATTGAAACCTTCAGCAGCCGATTTTGTTGCGTCGGACTCAAGCAACATGCTGTAACACTTGGGTTGTAAGCAGATGATTTCACTCGGGTAGTCATCAGCTGTTCCGCTTTTTAGTAGTCCTAGCTGTCTTTTCTTGGATTCATCGAACAAGGGGTGATTTTTAGAATAGTTGGAGAAGTCCACGTTTTAGCCAGGGGAGCTTGACGTATTTCCGCTTCAATGACGGCCGCGCCTTTGAACTGGATCAGCAACGAGTCAGTGTCCGAGTAGATGAGCGAGACGTTGTCACCGTAGCGTGGCTTCATTGTGTCATAGAAGAAGCTGTGGACTTTTGCTTTTTCAAGCACGAAGAATCCAACTTGGAGTGGATGAACCATTCGGATATTTTTTTTTGCTTGAGGATCATGATGACTGTTTCGGGGCCGATGGCGTAGCAGTTTTTTAGGAGCGGGTTGACAGCGTGTTTTCGGAACTCGTTGGGGGTACACTGAGATATCCATTATACGGAAAAATAACTTTTTCACACCGAAAATTCGACGTGAGCATCTAAGCGTAACATAAGTGATGACTTCGACCTCCCTTTCATGTGTTAACTTGATTCTTGGTACCAACGACAGTCTGTGGGTTCTTTATCAATGACATATATTTAGTCCTCACCGGAAGCTGTCGACTCGTCATATCGGTGCAGGATTTATCATCTGGGTGCGCTTTTTTCTCTGATATATTGGTGTTCCAGACTAACCCCCTTAGAACATGTTTTAGATAAACGACGACCTTTGGGAGAAGTGTATGCAATACTTGTATTCCTATCCTTGTAACCAAAACTTTGTTTTTTTAGTCTTCAGCGAATCGTTTTAGATTTCTTCTTGTTATTATCAACATTTCCATTCGTTATATTCCCGCAGATTTCCGAAAAATACATAATTCTCCTAGCACTCAAACGTTTGAGACATGATTCTCTCTCCTCATGTTTCACTACCAATAATTGTGAAACAAAGTCAGATAAACAATTGATTTTATTATGCAATTTCTACCCTTCTTATACTCTACACCATTTCTTTACCCAATTTGATAATTCGGTTTCCTTCAACGTTCGGGATTTTTTCATGCTTTTTATCACGGATTGATGCCGGTATAATGTAGGCGTATTCACGGTTTGATCCCGCCATATGGTGGCATATGCCGGCATATGCTGGTATAGTGTAGGCGTGTTCACGGTCGATGTCAGTATAATGTTGGCATTTACACACATTTTTGTAAAAAGGTTTCCATACACTGCCGGATGCATTAATACCTACGAAACCTCACCTAACCTATAGAAAAACATCACTTGCTGTTTGTTACAAGATATCTAATGGGCATCAGCTTCATGCTATGTTATGTTAAAGGAAGTAATCATCCTATCCTTGACTAACCTAACTTATGGACGGTATTCAGTCAATGTTTTACACGATGCATTATACATATCTCCACTTGACTATACATTTTGATCTAACCTCTGCAGTTTTGATAACACACACCTAATTATTTCTACTCCGCAATCAATCTCGAGGCATATATGTGACACGAGAGGTCAGATTTTACAATCTTAAATGGAAACAAATATGAATTACTTGTAATATTCATTAAATTCATGATCGAAAAATCTGACCTCTCTGGTAACATATATGAGTCGAGATTGAATGTGAAGTAGAAATACTTAGGTGTAAGTTATCAAAGCTGCAAAGGATAGAACAAAAACTGTCAAGTGGAGATATTTGTTATGCATTGAATAAAACAGTGTCTGAATATCGTTCATAAGTTGGGTATGGTTAGTTGTTTGATGGTTGACAAGTTCAGAATTGGATGTGTGTAACATACTGCAAAGGATTGATCAGAATTGTTGAGATAAGTGGAGATATGTATTATGCATTGTAAAAAATCAATGACTGAATCCGTACGTAAATTAGGTTATTGTTAGATTTTTGATGATTCACTAGATCAGAATTGGATGTGTGTATCAAACTGCAAAGGAATGACCAAAATGTAGAGAAAGTGGAGTCAGGTTAGGTTGCGTAGGTATCAATGTATCTGGCAGTGTATGGTAACCCATATACAAAAATGTGTGTAAATGCCGACATTATACCGACATCGACCGTGAATACGCCTACATTATACCAGCATATGCCGGCATATGCCGGCATATGCCGGTATATGGCGGGATCAAACCGTGAATTCAGCTACATTATACCGGCATATGTCGGCATATGCCGGAATCAAACCGTGATACAGTGCATGAAAAATCTCGAACGTTGAAGGAAACCGAATTATCAAATACGGTAATGAAAGGTTGTCAAGTAAACGAAGCGTAAAATTGCATAATAAAATTTAAATCTTTTTCTGACTGTGTTTCAAAATTATTGGTAATGAAACATGAGGAGAGAGAATCATGTCTCTTAAGATTTAAAAAAAAAATCCGACCCCTCTGGTAACATATATGACTCGAGATTGATTGCGAAGTAGAAATTAATAAAGTGTTAGTTGTCAAAACTGCAAAGGATAGATCAAAATGCATAGTCAAGTGGAGATATGTATTATGCATCGGATAAAACATTGACTATATACCGTACATAAGTTAAGTTAGTCAAGGATAGGATGATTACTTATTTTAACATATCATAGCATGAAGCTGATGCCTAATAAATATCTAGTTATAAACAGCAAGGGATGTTGTTCTATAGGATAGGTTAGGTTGCGTAGGTATTAATGCATCCGGCAGTGTATGGAAACCCTTATACAAAAATATGTGTAAAGCCGACATTATACCGACATCGACCGTGAATACTCCTACATTACACCAGCATATGCCGGCATATGCCGGCATACGCCGGCATATGGCGGGATCCCACCGTGAATACAGCTACATTATACCGACATATGCCGGCATATGCCGGTATCAAGCCGAGATAAAATGCATGAAAAATTTCGAACGTTGGAGGAAACCGAAGTATAAGAAGTGTAAAAATTACATAATAAAATAAAATGTATATTTGACTTTGTTTCAAAATTATTGGTAATGAATCATGAGGAGAGCAAATCATGTCTCAAACGATTGAGTGCTAGGAGAATTATGTATATTTTGGAAATCTGCGGGAATATAACAAATGGAAATGTTGATAATAACAAGAATAAATCTGAAACAATTCGATGTTATAAACAAGTAACAGTAATTAAAAATTAGCGTCCATAAAAAGCTCGCTGAAGACTACAATAAAACAAGTTTGGTTACATGGATGGGAATACAAGTATTGCATACACTTCTTCCAAAGGTCGTCGTTTATCTAAAATGTGTACTAAGTGCTTTAGTCTAGAACACCAATGTATCAGAGAAAAAAGCGCACCCAGATGATAAATCCTACACAGATATGACGAGTCGACAGCTTCAGGTGAGGACTAAATATATGTCATTGATAAAGAACCCATAGACTGTCATTGGTACCAAGGATCAAGATAACACAAGAGAGGGAGGTCGAAGTCGTTACTTATGTTTTGCCAAGATGCTCACGTCGAATTTTCGGTGTGAAAAAGTTATGTTTTCGTATGAAGGATATCCCAGTGCACCCCCTAACGAGTTCCGAAAACACGCTGTCAGCCCGCTCCTAAAAAACTGATCGGCCCCGAAACAGTCATCATGATCCTCAAACAAACAAAAAATATCCGAATGGTTCATCCACTCCAAGTTGGATTCTTCGTGCTTGAAAAAGCATGAGCAAAAGTCTACAGCTTCTTCTATGACACACTGAAGCCACGCTACGGTGACAACGTCTCGCTCATCTACTCGGACAATGACTCGTTGCTGATCCAGTTCAAAGGTGCGGCCGCAATTGAATCGTAAATGCGCCAAGCGCCCCTGGCTGAATAAATGGACCTATCCAACAATCCCAAAAAATCACCCCTTGTTCGATGAATCCAAGAAAAGACAGCTAGGACTCCTGAAAAGCGAAACAGCTGATGCTACCCGAGTGAAATTATCTGCTTACAACCCAAGTGTTACAGCATGTTGCTTGAGTCCAACGCAACAAAATCGGCTGCTAAAGGTGTCAATTACCAGACACAATCAAAAATCAAACATGAACAATACAGGGATATTCATAACCAGAAAACATACACACACTTTGAGATAATACACAACATTCATGCGCAAGCATGCCAATTCAAACTGTACGCTTTATCGAAAACTGCCTCAGTAAATTTGAGAATAAACGCTACTATCTCGACGCAAGCACAACTCTTGCCTATGACCACTCGGACATTCGCAAAAATCCATTGAAAATACACATACCGTCATTTAAAAGAGGTAGCGATGTGCCTTGGCTTATGAAATCGATGAAGAAATGGAAGAGACGTAAGCCGGGTGAGACCGTCTTTGACGTATGTATTCGACTTAATGATGAAAGTACGTTTTCCTCACCAGGCTTTATCCTGAAAATGTTCATAAAATGTTATAATCCTTGTATGCTTCTATGTACATAGAATATTAAAAATGATAATAATAAACTTGTCTCATTGTCCACCTAGAAAGGCATTTGAAAAAAAATGCATTTGGAAAGAACTGTAACGAAACCCATGAAAACGATGAGGAAGTTTCGCTATTGGAACACCGCGTTAATGGAACACTGATATAACTGATTCAAAACTGGATAATGCATATGGGGTAGATAGATTCTCGTAACGAAGATACAGCATCCTAATAAATAAATATACATTATCCCGCAAACAACCTGACAATAATCCTTACTATTTTCTGTAGATATTAAATACACACGAAATAAATAGATTTGAAACACAGAACCTTGCCTGCAATCCTACCTTCAAGCTGGTACAAACAGGGCCATTCGCACACTAAGGCTGCAAATTGAGTTATAAGGCATGCCTACCACACTTATCCTATATAAGAATATATAGTGATAAATGAACAAAACATACGAAAAATATCCCAACCCCCCACCGCAACGAACCCACCAATCAAGCATCGATTGAGTCATTATACTCTTAAGTGATTCTTCTCTAGGAATGATTCAGTCATCCTGTAAATATTGTATCTATTTTCCTTCATCGGTTAGCTCACAAGGAAATACGAATGAATGGGTTACTGCAGGAGAAAGTAAAGCTTAGCGCAAGGGTACTGATTAATACAATCGGATGAAAATAACAATAAACTAATTGAATCTATGCTACGTGTAAAATTGATCAACAGCGAGCAACGTAGAAAATGATATCGAGGTTGAAAAATCATCATGAAGGAGTCCGGAAAAGTGAGGCTATTTAATATGTAATAATACATATAAATTATTATCAATAAAAAAATCCTATAAAATGTATGTGTATCAATACCCCCATAAAAACATTCAGAGGACATAGCATTGAAATGCAATATGAAAGCAACGAAGTTGCAATATCCCCCCAAGCATTGAAATGCTAATACCCTTAGGTAAATATATAACCCGTTAACATGTAAAAGCTTTCCGTCTGTCCGCTTTTTTCGCGCCACCCCGCCTTCGCGCCGACCGCCGTACGGCCGGTTGAGTCAAGTTGCATGCAATACCCTGCCCACCAAAATAACTCAACAAAGCAGTTTTCGCCGCTATACTAGCTACTTTTGAGACCCATCTGTGATTTATTTCAACGTCGGTTCAGAATGAGTCCTTTTCTGTTAGAATATTAAAAATTGTGATTGTTATCATCGTGCTGAGTTTCCTCAACAGCAAAATGTAGTTATTTTAATTAAATCATTGCACAATAAACTGTTCTTAATTGTAACATTTGCTACTTCTGAAAATGAAAGAGTCAGTGCTTCTTCCCCCATCTTGCACTAACTGCGTTACACCGTCTGTAGAGCGCATTCTATTTGAAGGAGATAGCAGTGAGTAATTCACGTATACGTTCACTATTCATGTGATTGAACTCGCCCAGCATATTCTGTGCAATAAGAGGCACTAGAATATTCCCATTCCAGATCCCACTAGGGCCCATTTCTCAAATTGTTTCCATGTTCACGTGCTGGCTTGGACAGCAGCTGCTTTTGTTAGCTATTAATATTTTGCAGGGAATTGGAAGGCATTAATTTCAGGAGATGCAGGAATGCTTCATAAATCATCTGCATGCAAACCGTCAGATAATTCGAGGAAGATTTGGAATCCTTTCGTTTCTAATTACTCCTCCCTGTTGTCAACGGCGCGCTGGTGTGTCTACGATCTTTCCTCTTAGGAACACGCATAGAACAATTGAGATGCTATTTCACTAGTTTTACTTCAAATGAAAACCGAAATTTGTCTTATTAAATTAGTTGGAACGAGATGATTGGGTTCAAATAGCGATTAAAGCGTGTTTGATTAATTAAACGGTGCACGAAGCTGCTTTACTTCAACAGCGTTGGCCCAATGATGCATGAGCTCTCTCGGTTTGCTGTAATATTGGGATAATGTTCACCCAATGATGCATGGGCTCTCTCGGTCTGCTGTAATATTGGGACAATGTTCGCCCAATGATGCATACGATCTCTCTGTCTGCTGTAATATTAGAACAATGTTGGCCCAATGATGCATAAGCTCTCTCTGTCTGCTGTAGTATTGGCACAATGTTCGCCCAATGATGCGTGGGCTCTCTCGGTCTACTGTGATATTGGAACAATGTTCGCCCAATGATGCATGGGCTCTCTCGGTCTACTGTGATATTGGAACAATGTTCGCCCAATGATGCATGGGTTCTCTCTGTCTGCTGTAACATTGGGACAATGTTCGCCCAATGATGCATGGGCTCTCTCGGTCTGCTGTAATATTGGGACAATTTTTGCCCAATAATGCATGGGCTCTTTCGGTGTGCTGTAATATTGAGACAATGTTCGCCTAATGAAATGCTCGACCAAACTACAATGGAGGAACAATTGCAAAATCAAATGCTGGGTGGAACTTTGCAGCCTGGCTATTACTCCCTAAATGAAGTGAATAGGGGTAAGGACTCTGTTTTGCTTTAATTGTTGAACCAGGGAAACAAAGCAAAGAGTCTAATAGTCAGAGGCGGGCAACAACGCACTACCAGGGAAACAAAGCGAAGAGTCTAATAGTCAGAGGCGGGCAACAACGCACTACCAGGGGAACAAAGCGAAGAGTCTAATAGTCAGAGGCGGGCAACAACGCACTACCAGGGAAACAAGCAAAGAGTCTAATAGTCAGATGCAGGCAACAACGCACTACCAGGGAAACAAAGTAAAGAGTCTAATAGTCAGAGGTGGGCAACAACGCACTACCAGGGAAACAAAGCAAAGAGTCTAATAGTCAGAGGCGGGCAACAGCGCACTACCAGGGAAACAAAGCAAAGAGTCTAATAGTCAGAGGTGGGCAACAGCGCACTACCAGGGAAACAAAGCAAAAGAGTCTTATAGTCAGAGGCGGGCAACAGCGCACTTACAGGGAAACAAGGCAAAGAGTCTAATAGTCAGAGGTGGGCAACAGCGCACTAAATGCAAGATCTGCACCAGCACCTGTGCATCGGAACAATGGTATCTTTTGCCACCACACCTACACACATTCTCCGATTTCCGCATCCGTACTTCCAGACCTCATCAAAATTTTTCATCTGTATAAATTGAAGAAATATGTGATATTGAAATGTATACTAACAAACTGAAGATAACCCACATGTTCCAAAATCCATAGTATATATACACTTTAACTAAACTTACAGTGCGGTCCAAAATATGAATCAAACCATACTTTCATAGACGATACCTGTGCGCGCTGGTCAGTACTCATTTGCAATAAATAAGTAATACATCCCTTTTCACTTGTGGGAATAGAACAGTCCTCTTCCGCTCCCCTCTTCAGGCAGCTCTGGTCCTCTGCTGTTACAACGCTACCAAAGACTCTCCTCCAGTCTTCATTATGTACTTTTTAGAGACGAACGAATCACATCAACATGTTTAAGTCACAAAGTTATTGGAGGTCAACCTTTTAGGCCGTCGCTTCATGACTTTTGAACCTATCGTCTCTCCCTGTGTTATGAAAAAGGTCGAGGAGAATTAGGGCTCGTATCTTCTGCGGGATAAGGCATTGATGCGCCTTGAAACAACATTATTTTTGTTACAATGATGCTCAATGTTGTTCGAAATGATGTAGTTTTGAATACCAGCATTACCAAGCTCGAATAGTTTTCCAGCCGAGAAACTTACCAGTTCCAACTCAATTATTCTAAAGAAGCCCAGGCCTTAATTTTTTATTTCCTCACATTTAAGGAAATCCCTGCCAATATCATAGTAGTGCGACCAATTCTTCTCCACCCACTCAAGCAATTTCAACAAGTTCATCAACTTGGATAACAGCCTCGGGATTTCAGTATTTTCAGTGCCCTAACGATTAAAAATGATTGATAAGCCAAGATGAACTCCAAGTTAGAGGACACCAGACTGCGGTGGAGAGAGGCGGTATTGCGAGAGGATGAATATTAGTTCATTGCATCATGTGGGGAGCATTTCAGGTAGTTCAACATTGAGCACAAGTGTTCAATCCAGAACAATTCAATTTGAGATGACCGTGGAACCCTCTGGATCTTCGTATTTAAATAAATATTTTGGTATCGGGGAGCGCTTGCCAAGTTTCATCACTAGGTGAAATGGTTGGCGCAAAATGCTTGGTGATGTTGATCTCCGGAGAAGAGAATCAAAGAACCAATGAAGTTATTTTCAAAACTCGACTTGAGGAAATACAAAGTGAAAATATGGATTAGTGACTAATTTATTAAATTTACGTCATTTCAACGTCTCCTCTGAAGTAATGATATACATGCTGTGCAAGCAGCTGTTACAACTCCTCCTTCCCAGACAGCGTGATGGTCACTTTTCACTTATTTTCACTCCCTTCCCAGTCAGGCTGAATTTGCGGTCGTGGTCTGCTATTACCCAGTCTCAAAACATCGGCGGCATCGCCGGTGATTACTTTCTGCCTCGAATATTGACGAGGGATTGCAGCTGCTTTGTCAATTCAGGGAACATTTGACAGTGTGACGAATGAAATTTCCTATTGTTCAACCTTTAAACTTTCATGTCAGATATACCGACAACAATCGTCTTCGGCAAATGAGCGTAAATACACATTCCATTATCACAAATTACAATTGTTCTTATACAAAATTCAAAGATGTATTTGATGTATGTTTATCAGATAAACCTGAAGAAAATGATACAAATTGTATTTAGGTAGAATAGTGCCATAAAAGTGCCAAACAGAGTCAAGACACCCTTGATCAAGTTTCGTTTAGTCATCTTTCAAAATAAACCGCTCAGGCAGATTCGTGAGCAGAATATCTTAAAATCTCAACTGCATCTATTAAAGATCTTTAACCGATTCCAACTCGTCACGCATAATAAAAGTGCTTAAGTCAAAGACAGGTTCTTACTAAGACTAGCAATTTGTAGAGGAACATAACACTCCAGCTTGGGCTAATCGATAATTATTACTGGCTGGACGAGGAAGGATGCACACGATCGAAGATTGCCGGCGATAATGCGGACAAAACTTCACTGTCTGAAAAGTTGACTCATATCGATTGTAAGGGAACGTTTAAATAAATAATTGTAAGCCATTGTTTAAGGAATTTCAGACAATACCAAACAAAAAGGCGATATTTCCTGCGAAAATTTGTTGGTGAGTAATCTTATACGTGGATCATTTGAGGTCATTTGAAGGCCCTACCCTACCAACGACACTTCATTTCAGACCAAAATGCGGGGGTTATTTGCAAGTGAATTACTAAACAGACGCTTCAACGTAATCAACTCACGTGTTAATCCTAACAACACTGTTTAACACATTCCCGTTAAGAAAAAGGCACCGCAGCCCATGTGGCCGCAATAACAATATATGAAGATGTGTGCTGTCCTCTAACAATTATGAAAAATTCGATTTCGGGACATTCCCTATTATTCTATAATACATTACTTATTTAAAGTCTTTTTATTTTTAACGATAGTATTCAAATTTTTGCTGAAAATGCCTGGCTCATTAATATTCATAGGGAATCATCAGAGCTCAGATGCCCTTAAACTGTCTCCGACAACCGTTGAACATTTCCCTGATCTAATAAGCCTCACATTATTTAGGATACATTCCCGAGTCATATGGTAATACTTCCATAAGAACCCGTTTGAAATTTGATTTTCAATTGCTCAATATTTAATCTACATGAACGGAAAATATTTCAACAAAGAAATAGTAAGGCAAATATTAAAGAAGACAATGTATATTGCACCAGTTCATTATTACCGATCAAATGTGTTACTGTTAATCATTTCACCGTCATGTAATACAACACTGCGAAAGGTGCATGTTACTTCAATATTTAAGGTCACATGATGGCCGGCTGCTATATTAGACCACATGATGACCCGCTGTTATGATAGACAACATGACAACTGGCTGCTATACAAGACCACGTGACGCTCGACTGCTATAATAGACCACGGGACGACCTGCTGTTGTATTCGACCACATGCCAATCGACTGCTACTATAGACCACGTAACGACCGGCTACTTTATTAGACCACAGGATGATCGGCTGTTATATTATACCACATGACGACCAACTGCTGTAATAGACCGCGTGACGACCGACTGCTTTATTAGACCACATAACGACCAGCTGCTATGTTAGACCACATGAATACCGACTGTTATATTCGACCACATGCCAACCGGCGGTTATATTAAACCTAATGAAGACCGGTGCTTATATTAGACCATGGGGCTTAAAGCACTTCAAATGACGGGGTTCGGTGATGGTGCCTTAGATGTAACATCAATCTCGACTTACTCCCATCTGCTGAGATAGTCGCGCCTGAGGTTCACAGCGCAACTGTGCCCGTTGTTTATCTGCGGTCATTGGGAAAGACAGGTTACATCAACCAGGTTTTACCTATTCAATTCCTTAGTACAAAATAATAAATGATGTGTATCATACATACTGTTATGAAACACACTGACGCACAATTTCATCAGATTTGAAATGCTAACATAAATTTTTTCCGTTTTTTTCTTGCAGCGCTTCTCATGAGGATTGCTCCGCACACCCGTCGCCTTTCATCACGTTAACGTCCGTCGTGGCTGTAATGGGCGGCATTAAACCGGCCGTTTGGGCGGCCTGGGTCTTATTTATGCCTGGATGGCATGCCTAATGTTTCCTTAGTGTCTGGAGCCGTGTCCAAGGAAACAGTGAAGGGATGGTAAAGAACAATGGGATAAAAAATTCCTCTTCATGATCGGGAATGTTCAGGATACCAAATGTCGTATATGACTTTTTTAAAAGATGCAATCCAATTTATCAGGTTCAATATGTAGTCTGCTATGAACTTCAAATATAATTATCATATCAGATGTGTCAACGCTAATAATACCAAATGTTTCAGAAGTTACAGAACAAAAATCCCATTAAGACGACGAACAAAATTTTGTTTCATTTCTAATAATATGATATGATACATATTTTAGTGTTATATTTTATGTTCTTTCGTTAATTATCGAAGTTTTCGCATCAAAATCTTTTTATAAGAATACAAAAATGTATTACAGTATACCCTCTTCGTCGCTTACCATCTCATGTATATTGATAAATCCTCTACATTCTCAAGGGTATTCCATTTGGCTATGAGCTAGAACAACGTGGCCAGTAGGAAGACCTAAGGATGTCCATGAGACGGTCGAACGGGGCTATAAGATCGTTCGGGAATGAATACAAACTAACTTGGGTGAAATTGACTCGAGTCACGAGCGTAATTAAATCGTTCCAAGAAGTTGACGTAGAGGCGCCGCCTGATGCGGACTGTGCATTTTCTCTCCAGAATTCAAGCTCCCATTTTGAACAGTAAGCACAAACGACCTCGTTGCTATTTATTTCAACGCCGCTCATGCGCGTGACCGCCCCACCTGAGCTGAGTTTGATAGCTGACCAAGACTGAAGCAGGTCAGATGCAACAAAATGGTCGTATTGCAGTGACTTCTGAACTACGTTCGACGTGACGTAAGTGGTGGTTCGGAAATAAGGGTTTTTCATGTGAGGAACGAATGATGGCCGTCAGTGGAGAGTTAGGGTGTTCTTCACGAAAACACACTCCGCACTGACAAAAATCTGAACGGAAGCAATCTCCGTTTGTAAACATGTAGGAACAGAGGAACTTAATATTACGCATCCAAGTGAAGTGTTGCATTTTGACTGTAATAGGAAGTCCTAGAAAAAGAAAGGAAAGAGGACCGGGGAAAGGGAGGTAGAAAAAGCTGGGTAGGCCGGGAAAGTCTGGGAAGCAGGGTGAGTTGAGTGAGTTAGGAGAGTAAGGGGGCAAAGAAAGAAGAAAGGCATGACGAGTAAGGCAGGCATGATGATGAATAGGGACGGAAAAGAAGGATGGGAGAGAAAATGAGCCAAGGGCATGCAGTGAGTCGGAGACAGGCAGGAGAGAGGCCTTGGTACGAGAGCCTGGATGTGAACAGCAATAGGAGAGGCAGGAATAAGGTAGAAAGATGGAATAGTAGGCACAACAAAATTACAATTTAAATCTCGATTTCTTTAATTGAATTTGAGTGATATGCAGGCTGTGAATTTTGAACGAATATTTGCTGTCGTCAATCAGCTGATGTGACCGTAACGGATATTTTGCTGCAGACAATTATCCGAATAATAAACAAATCTCAATCTGTACACTAGGAAATGTAGGGCCACAGATTGAACAGATCACGCTCAAAGTTTTAGTAATATTGCCAAAGGTATTCCATGATCGCGTTTTGTACACACAAACCCAGACATCCTTATCACTGCTCGCAATCTTCCGAGTCCTTAAGGTGAAGGGTTATCATATCATAAATCAAGTTAACAGCGCCCCCTAGAGTGCGTTTCTAGACCACACAATGAGCAGAACCATTTGCTCTGGAGTAGTAACCTCACCATCAGAAGATCGTGTGCACCAGTGATATGAAGGTTCTTGTCAGTTTGCAGTGGGAACTCTCTCTTCCGAGTTCCACTGTGAGTGGCTCTCCAGCCCAGTGCTGCAAATATGGTATATGATTCATCGAACACGCCATCTTGAATAATACAGCGCTGCAATAACTCATTAATTCATATCCGACCAAATTTCACTCCACCTCCTCCGACTTTCCCTCCAGCCGTATCTGCCCTCCATCAACCTCTCCCCCCCCCTCCCCCTTACACCGACATCTCATCTGATCACCGTATTTTTCTGCTTGCATTTGCTAACTTGCAGTCCTTGAACGGTAATTGCAAAGGCTGAAGGGCGCCTCCTCTAGCGACATCGATCTGCAGAGGCGGTCGGGAGCAGTCTTATTGTTCACCATCCTGCCGTTGCCGTTTGCGTCAAGTGACCCCAAAGTCGGGATTTTCACCCTCATTAAACAGAGGTTTGTATCGAGGGTATGTGTAGTTGTGTCGCGGCACTAAGCCTGCTGGAATACAACGAATGGATTATTTTCCAGGCCTTCTCTATAGAGTGTTGAATGTAGGAAAAATTTAGTATTTTCTGGACAAATCGAATAGTCCGTGTTATTCAACGCGAATATAACCCAACACTCGTGTGACTTGTCTCGCACGCAGTTGATTCTTGTATGAAACATTTATTAACAACGATAATTACAAATGGCAACGTGTCTGTTGAATTTTCAAGCATACTTAAGTGAATACTTGGACGGTCTTTGCGTCAAGAGCTGTCACATCATGGGTACCCGGTCGAAATAGAGAAATGTTGTTCGCTGTATTTATCACGTGTTGCAAAATTTGGAAACAAATTTTTGTTTAGTTCTGGTTTCTTTAATACTAACACCCCAGTGGGACCCTATGGTTCAGGAGAGAGAGGTAAAACAATGCTAACCAACTCAATTGGCTCCAGCTGCTTGTAGTTCAATTTCAGAAAAAAAATGTAAGCTGTAAACCGCAACTTTACTTCTTTTGTTCAGCAAGCTGTGTAAATAAGAGGAGAAATGATGCTGTGGTTGATCGTGTGTTCAAAGCTCTAATTTTTATTGCTGGTACTAAACGCTCTCCGCTGTCGTCCTGTGCCTCGCGGCCACCAAATGATTCCACGCTCCTGCACAAAGCCTCCGTATACCTTTGATAATAATGACGTCTCCTTAGTCGTATCATCTCAAGTGGCCCACAGAGATGATAGGCGAAGCGTTAGCCCAGAAATGATGATAGAGGAAGTGCTAGCCCAGAGGAGATGATAGAGGAAGTGCTAGCCCAGAGGAGATGATAGAGGAAGTGCTAGCCCAGAAGAGATGATAGAGGAAGTGCTAGCCCAGAAGAGATGATAGAGGAAGTGCTAGCCCAGAGGAGATGATAGAGGAAGTGCTAGCCCAGAGGAGATGATAGAGGAAGTGCTAGCCCAGAAGAGATGATAAAGGAAGTGCTAGCCCACAGGAGATGATAGAAGAAGTGCTAGCCCAGAGGAGATGATAGAGGAAGTGCTAGCCCAGAGGAGATGATAGAGGAAGTGCTATCCCAGAAGAGATGATAGCGGAAGTGCTAGCCCAGAGGAGATAATAGAGGAAGTGCTAGCCCAGAGGAGATGATAGAAGAAGTGCTAGCCCAGAGGAGATGATAGAGGAAGTGCTAGCCCAGAGGAGATGATAGAGGAAGTGCTAGCAGAGAGGAGATGATAGAGGAAGTGCTAGCCCAGAGGAGATGATAGAGGAAGTGCTAGCCCAGAAGAGATGATAGCGGAAGTGCTAGCCCAGAGGAGATGATAGAAGAAGTGCTAGCCCAGAGGAGATGATAGAGGAAGTGCTAGCCCAGAGGAGATGATAGAGGAAGTGCTAGCAGAGAGGAGATGATAGAGGAAGTGCTAGCCCAGAGGAGATGATAGAGGAAGTGCTAGCCCAGA
>SDVV010005203.1:0-19423 GCA_016164225.1 Gammarus roeselii | reverse complement strand
CTCTCTTCGTTGACGAATCCAGACCACTATCGTCGTTGACGGCCCCAGACCACTCTCTTCATTGACGGATCCAGACCACTATCGTCGTTGACGGCCCCAGACCACTCTCTTCGTTGACGGATCCAGGCCACTATCGTCGTTGACGGCCCCAGACCACTCTCTTCATTGACGGATCCAGACCACTATCGTCGTTGACGGCCCCAGACCACTCTCTTCGTTGACGAATCCAGACCACTATCGTCGTTGACGGCCCCAGACCACTCTCTTCATTGACGGATCCAGACCACTATCGTCGTTGACGGCCCCAGACCACTCTCTTCGTTGACGGATCCAGGCCACTATCGTCGTTGACGGCCCCAGACCACTCTCTTCATTGACGGATCCAGACCACTATCGTCGTTGACGGCCCCAGACCACTCTCTTCGTTGACGAATCCAGACCACTATCGTCGTTGACGGCCCCAGACCACTCTCTTCATTGACGGATCCAGACCACTATCGTCGTTGACGGCCCCAGACCACTCTCTTCGTTGACGGATCCAGGCCACTATCGTCGTTGACGGCCCCAGATCACTCTCTTCATTGACGGAAATAAGTTTCTTCAATTTCTTTCAGTATTCTTTCATGCTTGTGGTTGTGCTGACCTATATGCATAACATTACATTTGCTGACATTAAATTACACATGTCACTTTTCTGTTCAGTCAACAATATTGTTCAAGTCTACTTGGGTTTGATGACACTCAAGTTCTGTTTGCACTTTTCTCTCAGCATTTCATGGTCTGCTAACTTGCTATCTTCGTAAGCAAATCATTATTGAGATCGCTTCTGAATACTTTATTATGAAAAGGACTGGACCTTCAACAGATTCTTGAGGCGCGCACGCCCGTGTTTGCATTGCCCCGATGGGAAGACTGAGGCTGTAAAGTTAACTAACTAAACTTTTGTGAGGGACTCCATCGAAACCTGTTTAGAAATCAAGGTATATGACATCGATTAGGGATTCCGTGTAGTTATTTCTAATTATCTCCTTTAATAACAGAAGCAGGCTCGTCAGACAATGATAATTGTGTTGGAAGACGTACCGAAGGTCTCCTGTCAGGAAGTTTCTTTGTAAGAATTCGATAATTATATCTGAAATTCTACTTCGATCAAGGCTGATGGTCGGTAATTCCCGGCACATTTTTTTTTTTTTTTTTTCAATGGAGTTCCGTTAATTGACTTCACTGCGTTGAGAGGGGCTAGTGTCAATGGAGTACCGTTAATTGACTTCACTGCGTTGAGAGGGGCTAGTGTCAATGGAGTACCGTTAATTGACTTCACTGCGTTGAGAGGGGCTAGTGTCAATGGAGTACCGTTAATTGACTTCACTGCGTTGAGAGGGGCTAGTGTCAATGGAGTACCGTTAATTGACTTCATCTGCGTTGAGAGGGGCTAGTGTCAATGGAGTACCGTTAATTGACTTCACTGTGTTGAGAGGGGCTAGTGTCAATGGAGCACCGTTAATTGACTTCACTGCGTTGAGAGGGGCTAGTGTCATTTGGGATAGATTAGGTGAATAATTTTGAGAGGGGTTCCGTGATTTCGTTCCTAGTCTCTTTCAGTATTCTGGGATGAACTTGTCTAAACCTGGAGGTTTGGTTACATTCAATTATTCCTATTATTCAATAACTTACGGTGCTGAGGGCTTCAGTGTGTTTTTCCAATATGATATCCTGGCGATTGGGAACATCCGAATTCTCTTACGTAAATAGAAGCAGAAACATTGGTTCGACATGACACTCATTCTAGTGCCGTCTGTTTTCAGCTTTCCACAAGCGCTCTCAATGAACCAATCGCAGATCTTGATTTTTTAGCTCAAAATTTAGAAGACAAAAACGGATTAATCTTGACGTTTGCAGCAATTTAATTCTTGTATTCATTCATGTTACGTTTTAGGACCTTCCTTATAACTCTTCGGCTGATTTTAAATTCGTGTCATACAGCCTCGTCATAAGGATGTATTTGATTTGACGAGTGCTAGGCCTTGTTTGCTTCTGATGGCGATCACAATCGGTGATGAAACGGTGATGTGTGTTTATGCATACATTGATTCAAATACATGCACACATGTGCACACTTGCACTGTAGGGATGCTGGAATTAAAACTTCATGAGCTACGAATTCATGGCAAAGATGTTATAGTTTTATTTCATTGCTGAGGAGAAATGTACTCGTTAATATTGAAATGGTAACAAATGAGTCATAAATTGCGAATAACAATTTATGAATTAGGGATTAGTGAGCATACAAATAATGGATGCAAGCGGAGTCACGCCGAGGAGCAAGGGACCCAAGGCTGAGAATCTACAATCAATTTTGATCCCAAATTTAATGACTGTCAATCGATTAGGTGAGGTGAATATTCTTCTTGACCTTGACATTTGGGGTGTCAAGGAAGCATATTACTATAATGACGTAAACCGTTTATGAGAATTGCAAAATTGTATGGCATTAGGCAATTTGAAAAAAAAAAATTCTCCCCGACTACGGCAGAAATGATTTAGTCTTCGCTGTGACAGGTCAACTCGGACGACCTTTTTTGATCGAAAACAGGTCACCGAACAGAGAAAATGGCCTCAGTGCCTTTACATTATAGGACTGACTGCATTACACTCTGAGTGAGGGCTCATTTTATTGTGAGCTGAACAAAATGCTTGTGAATGTGACAAAATTAAGTCGAACTGTGATAGAAATACAAGTCGAACACAAAACGTTACCTAGATTTACTTTTCCACTCCTATCGTCTGATTTCTGCAGTCGCATTTCGTCCAAGCGTTACTGTCAAAGATTTGATAATGATTGTTTGGTCTTTATCTTCTTTTAGTACTTTGATGGTACAAATATCAAAATACAAATACAGATAATGACATTAGGCTGCATTCTTCAGGTTAGGGGGCGCTACGGCCAGTCGCACCTCACACTCCTTACATGCACTCATACTCAAACAAACTTAACCCTTTCGCGTTAAAGCCTCCGGCCGGGAAACCCCGAACCACATATACTCTGGGTCAGGACTGCGGTCAGAAGTCAGTGTCAGCAGCAGGGTCCGACAGTAAAACTAATTTACTCCTGCCGCGTCATAGTGACCGCCTATCTTCCCCTCCCCTCGCCTACGACCATCCCGTTTCTCAACTCGACGCCATGATCGGGAAAGCACATCAAGGCAGCGTCAAAACTCATCCATTCACAACCATTTTCCAATCACGCTTTTCCATTGCGCGCTCTCTTGCTACCTCCACACTTATGTCTCTCCTTCCTAACGCCTGCCTCAGACCATCCATCCACCCAAACTTCGGTCTACCTCTAAGCCTACGTTCACTCGCTTCCGCCTTCATGACCCTTTTCACCAATCTCCGATCATCCACACTCACCATGTTCCCGAACCATCTCAGCACACGTGAAGCTATTCTGTCCTTCAATTTCTTCACCATCCCGTTGTAATTCGGATAACATCGGTCATGATCCTGTCTCTCTAGTACAAATATCAACATGATTCCAGACATGGATTTCCACCTTTTCAGGAACGCAACTCAAATTGCGATCAGCCGGGAATGGGATCACATCTTCCGTGCACGTCCTTGGACTTGGTTTTATCAATTTCGGCAATGATTCAAGCGGGTATTAGGGTACCGAATGTCAAGCCAAGAGGTACCATTCACTCTCAAATGACAGACAAAGTATTAGGTACACTTCGGCAATTCATGCACGAATATGGAAACAATGTACCATTCGCTGCTACCTCACCAGGAAGCACTAATCACGAACATGGAAACAATGTAGCCCTCGCTACCACCTCACCTGGAAGCACTAATCACGAACATGGGAACAATGTAACACTCTCTATCACCTCACCTGGAAGCACTAATCACGAACATGGAAACAATGTACCACTCGTTTCCACCTCACCTGGAAACACTATTCACGAGCATGGAAACAATGTACCACTCGCTACCACCTCACCTGAAAGCACTAATTTCATGTACCAGGCAATCCATTGACTTACCAAATATAATTCCAAACTTCAGTCCGCCAGAGGGTATATCAAGCGGTTCCTGGTACTGATGACACCCATCGCCATACTTTGCACGATAACACCACCATGTCCTTCTCTCCTGCACTTCACAGATACTGGGCGGGATGATTTTAATTTTATTTGAACATTTCCCCCTTCCCATCTCCAGTCCATTCTGACTGGATACTAGGTCTTCAGTTTACTCAATCCCTTCCCTTACGTTTCCATCACCGGTCCACCTGCTTGGATATAAAGCTCTTCATTTAATTAAATCCTTCTCCTTCCCGGTCCGCACTGCCTGGACACACGGTTCGTCGATTTATTCAACACCTAACATTTTTTCCCAGTCTACACTGCCTGGACGCAAGACTCTTCATTTTATTCAACCTCTCCTTCTTCATCCTAGTACACACTGTCTGGATGCATGACTCATCATTTTATTCAACCTCCCCTTCTTCGTCCCACTCCACACTGCATGAATGCAAGGCTCATCATTTTATTCAACCTCCCCTTCCCCGCCTCTTGCGGTGCTTCTTATGTGAACATTAATAATCAATATTAATGTTCTTCAATTCATCGCAACAACTTCAAGCGAAGACTTGAACTGAAGCGCTAGTGCGAGGCGCTTGTGATGTTCCATTAAAGACCGGCTTCATTGATTCGAGAACATCGGCTCGTGAGGATATTTATATTTCCTCTTGGCAACTCCCCTTGCCTTTGGCTTCTCAAAATGAATCGTCTTGTTTGATGAAGAGGCCCTTTCTTGACATCTTTTCCCTGTGTAGCAAAGTCAGGGAGTCCGTCTCGAATCCACCTTCATTTTGAATTCGAAGTCGCCCTAATGCAGGCATTCATTGGTGCCTGAAACTCTTTATACGCCTATCTATTGGAAAAGGTATCACTTATACACAATTTATCGAGGGAATTAGTAATTCAGATTTATTCCTTGCCAAATTCGGTGTTTTGGTCGAATGATTCCTAGTCTGGCGCACAATTCCTTCCATCAAGGAGCTGGGCTCCTCGTATCCAGATTACCTTGCCCCTCTACCCCCCCATTGTTACATCAATTCGTGGCGGTGTCTTAAAGGTATCAGCATCCCCATACTGTAGTATTCGGAATCATTTCAGACCCAGTGCCGACACGTGACGGTGTGCCTGTATGGCTGTACTGAGCACTGCCTAATGAAGGACTCTGAAGTCGTACTGATGCATCCACGCTCCTCCTCGAAGTGCCATAAATTCTCCAAGATTGCACTGTTTAGTGCTAATGTGCATCGAATTGCGCCATTTGTCATGGCGCCGCTACTGCGTCATGGCGTCGCCGTGGACTGCGATGGCGGAAGGTGGGCGGTGTAAAGGGAGGCAGATCATGTGGCGGGGGGCATGTTTTGAAAACAATGAAGGTCCACCACAACGTTTCAAACTATTCATCTTGTGCTACAGCAGAACAATACTTGGAAGACTGGCCATATTCAGTGATTTTAAAGTCCTCGCAACGTCACGGCGGTGCAGAATCGATGGTCTTTGACTACTTACAAGTTTAGCAGAAGGCCCTGAACTCATGAATGTATCCAAGGCTCACCTTTGATCGTCTCCATCTAGCGATTGGACAAGACGATGCTTGCGTTTGACTGAGACGCTTTAGAATACACATGATACACGTTCCCATTTAGCTCAGCATAATGCTCATGTTCGTCCGTGCAATGTTTCAAGTACGTATGTTTTAGAGCTGATTATGTTCTTCGTAAACTAGACAACGAAGTGAGGGCAATAGAAATGATTCGTTATCGAGTTTGTGTTCATCATTTATGTCGATCTAATACATGCGCGGAAATCATAACCCTTGGCATGAAATCTGCCAGACACACTCTAGCATTATTGGGGTCTAATGATTTTGGCCTTCATTTCCGTCGCTGCGTGTGATAATGGCAAGCGCAATCAATACACATAGAAATAAACAACACCCAATCTAGCATCTTATAAATCATATCTAAATGTGAAATAATTTTACTTCAATGTGTCTCGAGTAACAATCGGGGCCAAACGAACATAAAATATCGCCCTGAATTGCCGTCATTCGACGGTCTCGTGTATCAGCTGATTCTAATTCAGTTTGCCTGGAGAGCCGGGGTTAAAAATGACGGTCACGACATTGGTGAAAACGACGGTTACGACATCCGTGAGCATGTCGGTCACGATATTAGTGAGAATGACGGTCACGGCATTAATGAGAATGGGAAACCAATGACGGTCACGACATGAGTGAGAATGGGAAACTAATGATGGTCACGACATTATTGGGAATGGGAAACTAATGACGGTTACGGCATTAGTAAGAATGGGAAATTAATGATGGTCACGACAAAAGTGAGAATGGGAAACTTTTGACGACGCATAGTCTAGCTTGAAAAGTTTTGAAGAAATGAAAGTTTTTTAGAACAATCATTTGTTCTAAGAAATATAACTTATTTTAACAAGCATGAAGTGATTTGAGAAACAAAAACTGCTAAAAATATGTTTTAAAATTAGGAAAAAAACATATAAGACGAAGGGTTAAACAAAGTGTTTTAAAAAGCATCGAGTGTATTCAAAAGAGCTGAAGTGTTTTGAAACAGAGTGTTGTAAAAACTGAGGTGTTTTAAAGAGCATGATGCATATTTAAAGTCACTTAGGTTGAGAACTATTTTAGAAGACACATTTATAATCGTAATGGTATACTCAAATAATATGGTTCTGTGAATAACATGAGATATTACATTTATTTGAACAACTTTCTGTTCGACTAGCGTTGCGAGAATTTATGCCCCGTTTATTCATCATCATATTAAACATTCTCACTAAACGCGGCCAGTATTGATGCCCTGTTTATTCATCATGATAAATAACATTCTCATTAAACGTGGCCAGTATTTAAGCACCGTTTATTCATCCTCATAATAAAAATTAACATTAAACGTGGCCAGGATTTATATCCCGTTTATTCATCATCATATTAAACATTATTTTAAACGTGGCCAGAATTTATGTCCTGTTATTCATCATCATATTAAACATTAACATTAAACGTGGTCAGCATTTATGCCCCGTTTATTCATCATCATATTAAACATTAACATTAAACGTGGCAGTATTTATCCACCGTTTATTCATCATCATACTAAATATTCTCATTAAACTGGGCCAGTATTTATGCCCCGTTTATTCATCACCATATATAACACTCTCATTAAACGTGGCCAGTATTTATGCCCCGTTTACTCATCACCATATAAAACATTCTCATTAAACGTGGCCAGTATTTATGCACCGTTTATTCAGCATCATATTAAACATTCTCATTAAACGTGGCCAATATTTATGTCCCGTTTATTCATCACCATATATATAACATTCTCATTAAACGTGGCCAGTATTTATGCCCCGTTTATTCATCACCATAAATAACACTCTCATTAAACGTGGCCAGTATTTATGCCCCGTTTATTCATCACCATAAATAACATTCTCATTACACGTGACCAGTATTTATGCCCCGTTTATTCATCACCATACATAACATTCTTATTAAACGTGACCAGTATTCATGTCCCGTTTATTCATCCCCATATATAACATTCTCATTGAACGTGGCCAGTATTTATGCCCCGTTTGGTCATCACCATGTATAATATTCTCATTAAACGTGGCCAGTATTTATGCACCGTTTATTCATCACCATATATGAAATTCTCATTAAATGTGGCCAGTATTTATGCACCGTTGATTCATCACCTTATATAACATTCTCATTAAACGTGGTCAGTATTTAAGCCCAGTTCATTCATCAACAAATATAATATTCTCATTAAACGTGACCAGTATTTATGCACCGTTTATTCATCATCATATTAAACATTCACATTAAACGTAGCCAGTATTTATGCCCCGTTTGTTCATCACCATATATAGCATTCTCATTAAACGTGGCCAGTATTTATGCCCCGTTTATTCATCACCATATATAATATTCTCATTAAACGTGGCCAGTATTCATGCACCGTTTATTCATCACCATATATACCATTCTCATTAAACGTGGCCAGTATTTATGCACCATTTATACATCACCATATATAACATTTTCATTAAACGTGACCAGTATTTATGCCCAGTTTATGTATCACCTTGTATAAAATTCTCATTATACGTGACCAGTATTTATGCACCGTTTATTCATCACCATATTTAGCATTCTCATTAAACGTGGCTAGTATTTATGCACCGTTTATTTATCATCATATTAAACATTAACATTAAACGTCGCCAGTATTTATGCACCGTTTATTCATCATCATATTAAGCATTCTCATTAAACTTGCCCAGTATTTATGCCCCGTTTATTCATAACCATATATAACATTCTCATGAAACGTGGCCAGTATTTATGCCCTGTTTATTCATCACCATATAAAACATTCTCATTAAACGTGACCAGAATTTATGCCCTGTTTATTCATCACCATTTATAACATTCCCAGTAAACGTGGCCAGTATTTATGCCCCGTTTATTCATCACCATATAAAACATTCTCATTAAACGTGACCAGAATTTATGCCCTGTTTATTCATCACCATTTATAACATTCCCAGTAAACGTGGCCAGTATTTATGCCCCGTTTATTCATCACCATATAAAACATTCTCATTAAACGTGACCAGAATTTATGCCCTGTTTATTCATCACCATTTATAACATTCCCAGTAAACGTGGCCAGTATTTATGCCCCGTTTATTCATCACCATATAAAACATTCTCATTAAACGTGACCAGAATTTATGCCCTGTTTATTCATCACCATTTATAACATTCCCAGTAAACGTGGCCAGTATTTATGCCCCGTTTATTCATCATCATATATAACATTCTCATTAAACGTGGCCAATATTTATTCCTCTTTTATTCATCATCATAAATAACATTCTCGTTAAACATGGCCTGTATTTATTCCTCGTTTATTCATCACCATATATAACATTCTCATTGAACGTGGCCAGTATTTGTGCCCCGTTTAATCATCATCACATATAACATTCTCATTAAACGTGGCCAGTATTTATGCACCGTTTATTCATTATCATATTAAACATTATCATTAAGCGTGACCAGTATTGATGCCCCGTTTATTCATCTCCATGTATAACATTCTCATTAAACGTGGCCAGTATTTATGCCCCGTTTATCCATCACCATATATAATATTCTCATTAAACGTGGCCAGTATTTATGCCCCGTTTATTCATCACCATATATAATATTCTCATTGAACGTGGCCAATATTTATGCCCCGTTTATTCATCACCATATATAACATGCTCATTAAACGTGGTCAGTTTTTATGCCCCGTTTATTCATCACCATACATAACATCCTCATTAAACGTAGCCAGTATTTATGCCCCGTTTATTCATCATCATATACAGCATTCTCATTAAACGTGGCCAATATTTATGCCCCGTTTATTCATCACCATATATAACATTCTCATTGAACGTGGCCAGTATTTATGCCCCGTTTGGTCATCACCATGTATAATATTCTCATTAAACGTGGCCAGTATTTATGCACCGTTTATTCATCACCATATATGAAATTCTCATTAAATGTGGCCAGTATTTATGCCCTGTTTATTCATCATCATACATAACATTCTCATTAAACGTGGCCAGTATTTATGCCCCGTTTATTCATCACCATATATAACATTCTCATTGAACGTGGCCAGTATTTATGCCCCGTTTGGTCATCACCATGTATAATATTCTCATTAAACGTGGCCAGTATCTCTGCCCCGTTTATCCATCAACATATATACAATTCTCATTAAACGTGGACTATTTATGCACCGTTTGTTCATCACTATTTACAACATTCTCATCAAACGTGGCCAGTATTTATGCCCCGTTTATTCATCATCATATATAACATTCTCATTAAACGTGGCCAGTATTTATGCCCCGTTTATTCATCACCATACATAACATTCTCATTAAACGGGGCCAGTATTTATGCACCGTTTATTCATCATCATTTATGCACATGCAAATGTTTGATATTCATAACTCCAAGAATCAAACAGCTTATAAACAATCTCTCTGGTTGATGTTCAACAATCGCCTAGCCTGGTAAATCTTAAATTGTTAAAACCCCGGAATCGTCAGCTCGTCCCAGCCCTCAGCGCCTAAAGCCGATAACAACCTCTACTGTGCCCAGTACATTGGGATTGCTTAACTTAGGTCGACCAACAGGACCAGGTACGCCGGGCCGTCTTTGCAAAATTCGCCGTAATCATGCCTGCTTCCGTACATTCGGCGTTAATAAAATCATTCAACCAGCTTTTTTTACATCCCTTATTTAATTGAACTGTGAATCTGATTCATAAAATTTGTCTGCTGCGCGGTCATGACTACAGCGTATTTAATGCTGACTGATTGCAAGAGATTGTCCCGCCAACTGTACGAGAGAGCGTGCATCCCACGGTGATACCTGCACAGATGGCCTGGTGTATCGGGTAACAGTCGACACCCAGCGCCACGACTTCGTCGCAGCGGGTTACATGAATCAGCACCTTGTGAACTTGGCATTCTTGATAGGGCAGTATTAGGCCCTGCATTCTTGATAGGGCAGTATTAGGCCCTGCATTCTTGATAGGGCAGTACTAGGCTCTGCATTCTTGATAGGGCAGTATTAGGCTCTGCATTCTTGATAGGGCAGTACTAGGCCCTGCATTCTTGATAGGGCAGTATTAGGCCTTGCATTCTTGATAGGGCAGTATGAGGCCCTGCATTCTTGATAGGGCAGTATTAGGCCCTGCATTCTTGATAGGGCAGTATTAGGCCCTACAATTTTGATAGGGCAGTATTAGGCTGTGCATTCTTGGTTGGCTGCTCTGTGAGAATTATCCTCCGAGTTATGCAGGATGTCTGTTGATCGCAGGGCATGGAAGCATGCCTTAACCGCACTATCAATACTCGCGACTGCCTTAACCGCACTATCAATACTCGCGACTGCCTTAGCCGCACTATCAAGACTCGCGACTGCCTTAACCGCGCTATCAATACTCGCGACTGCCTTAACCGCATTATCAAAACTCGCGATTGCCTTAACCGCATTATCAAAACTCGCGACTCCCTTAACCGCATTATCAAAACTCGCGACTGCCTTAACCACATTATCAATACTCCCGACTGCCTTAGCCGCATTATCAATACCCGCAACTGCCTTAACCGCACTACCAATACTCGCGACTGCCTTAACCGCATTATCAATACTCGCGACTGCCTTAACCGCACTATCAATAATCGCGACTGCTTTGACCGCATTATCAATACTCGCGACTGCCTTAACCGCATTATCAATACCCGCGACTGCCTTAACCGCATTATCAATACTCGCGACTACCTTAATCGCATAATCAAATACTCGCGACTGCCTTAACCGTATTATCAATACTCGCAACTGCCTTAACCACATTATCAATACTCGCGACTGCCTTAAGCGCATTATCAATACTCGCCACTGCCTTAACCGCATTATCAATAATCGTGACTGCTTTAACCGTATTATCAATACTCGCGACTGCCTTAACCGCATTATTAATACTCGCGACTACCTTAACCGCATAATCAATACTCGTGACTGCCTTAACCGCATTATCAATACTCGCGACTGCCTTAACCACACTATCAATAATCGCGACTGCTTTAACCGCATTATCAATACTCGCGACTGCCTTAACCGCATTATCAATCCCCGCGACTGCCTTAACCGCATTATCAATACTCGCGACTGCCTTAAATGCATTATCAATACTCGCCACTGCCTTAACCGCATTATCAATACCCGCGACTGCCTTAACCGTATTATCAATACTCGCGACTGTCTTAACCGCATTATTAATACTCGCGAGTACCTTAACCGCATAATCAATACTCGTGGCTGCCTTAACCGCATTATCAATACTCGTGACTGCCTTAACCGCAATATCAATAATCGCGACTGCTTTAACCGCATTATCAATACTCGCGACTGTCTTAACCGCATTATCAATACCCTCGACTGCCTTAACCGCATTATCAATACTCGCGACTACCTTAACCGCATAATCAATACTCGCGACTGCCTTAACCGTATTATCAATACTCGCAACTGCCTTAACCACATTATCAATACTTGCGACTGCCTTAACCGCATTATCAATACTCGCGACTGCCTTAAACGCATTATCAATACTCGCCACTGCCTTAACCGCATTATCAATACACGCGACTGCCTTAACCGCGTTATCAATACTCACGACTACCTTAACCGCATTATCAATACTCGCATCTGCCTTAACCGCTTTATCAATACTCGCGACTACCTTAACTACATTTTCAATACTTGCAACTACCTTAACCGCATTATCAATACTCGCGACTGCCTTAACCGCATTATCAATACTCGCAACTGCCTTAACGTCAGTATCAATACTCGCGACTACCTTAACCGCATTTTCAATACTCGCGACTACCTTAACCGCATTATTAATACTCGCAACTGCCTTTAGCGCATTATCAATACTCGCAACTGCCGTAATCGCATTATCAATACTCGCGACTACCTTAACCACATTATTAATACTCGCGACTGCCTTAACCGCATCATTAATACTTGCGACTACCTTAACCGCATTATCAATACAAGCTACTGCCTTAACAGCATTATTGATACTCGCGACTTACTTAACCGCATTATCAATACACGCGACTACCTTGACCGCATTATCAATACTTGCGACTGCCTTAACCGCATTATCCACTTCCTTAACCGCGCTATCAATTCGCGAGAAGCGAAATCCTGGATTTGTCCTCTGCTGGTTAACCTAAGCCATGCCATCAAATACCACCATCACCGATTAACCTAAGCTATGCTATCAAATACCATCATCACCGATTAACCTAAGCAATGCCATCAAATACCACCATCACCGATTAACCTAAGCCATGCCATCAAATACCACCATCACCGATCAACCTAAGCCATGCCATCAAATACCACCATCACTGATTAGCCTAATCCATCCCATCAAATACCACCATCACCGATTAACCTCATCCATGCCATCATATGCCACCATCACCGATTAACCTAATCCATGCCGTCAAATACCACCATCACCGATTAACC
Organism: Gammarus roeselii; assembly: GCA_016164225.1. Taxonomy (NCBI): domain Eukaryota; kingdom Metazoa; phylum Arthropoda; class Malacostraca; order Amphipoda; family Gammaridae; genus Gammarus; species Gammarus roeselii. Next base: position 6,166 of record SDVV010005203.1, on the reverse strand, counting down.
TAATCCATGCGATAGAATACCACCATCACTGATTAACCTAATCCATGCGATCAAATACCACCATCACCGATTAACCTCATCCATGCCATCAAATACCACAATCACCGATTAACCTAAGCCATGCCATCAAATACCACCATCACCGATTAACCTAAGCCATGCTATCAAATACCACCATCACCGATTACCCTAAGCCATGCCATCAAATACCATCATCACCGATTAACCTAAGCTATGCCATAAAATACCACCATCACCGATTAAAATAAGCCATTCTATCAAATACCACCATTACCGATTAACCTAAGTCATGCCATCAAATACCACCATCACCGATTAACCTAAGCCATGTTATCAATACCACCATCATCGATTAACCTAATCCATGCCATCAAATACCACCATCACCGATTGACCTAATCCATCCTTTCAAATACTACCATCACCGATTAACCTAATCCATGCCATCAAATACCACCATCACCGATTAACTTAAGCCATGCCATCAAATACCACCATCACCGATTAACCTAATCCATGCTATCAAATACCACCATCACCGATTAACCTAGGCCATGCTATCAAATACCATAATCACCGGTTAACCTAATCCATGCCATCAAATACCACCATTACCGATTAACCTAAGCTATGCCATCAAATACCACCGTCACCGATTAACCTAATCCATGCCATCAAATACCACCATCACCGATTAACCTAAGCCATGCCATCATATACTAAAATCACCGATTAACCTAATCCATGCCATCAAATACCACCATCATCGATTAACCTAATCCATTCTATCAAATACCACCGTCACCGATTAACCTAATCCATGCCATCAAATACCACCATCACCGATTAACCTAAGCTATGCCATCAAATACCACCATCACCGATTAACCTAAGTCATGCCATCATATACTACCATCACCGATTAACCTAATCCATGCCATCAAATACCACCATCATCGATTAACCTAATCCATTCTATCAAATACCACCGTCACCGATTAACCTAATCCATGCCATCAAATACCACCATCACCGATTAACCTAAGCTATGCCATCAAATACCACCATCACCGATTAACCTAAGTCATGCCATCATATACTACCATCACCGATTAACCTAATCCATGCCATCAAATACCACCATCATCGATTAACCTAATCCATTCTATCAAATACCACCGTCACCGATTAACCTAATCCAAGCCATCAAATACCACCATCACCGATTAACCTAAGCCATGCCATCAAATACCACCATCACCGATTAACCTAAGCCATACCATCAATACCACCGTCACCGATGGTACAGCGCAAGACAACACCGTATGTTTATGCATCGCCTTAAAGCTTCACATTCGTTACACTCGAGCGCTTCTCATGAGATGGGAATTTACACCGTCGTTGAAATGGTGAAGCCTCCTATTTATTTCCACCAATTTGAACAAAAAAAAAACACAATGACTTCACTATCGGCAATTCTATGCCTCACAGGCAGCTTAGACACGCTCTCTTCCACGGCAAATTTTGTTGCATCTAGACTTGGAAACAATTCTCCACCCCCAGCATCTACGTACAATGTTAGAGCCGACGAATCTTGGCCCCGGGCGGAATGGTTACCATACTGTTATTAATGGAGTTACCATACTGTTATTAATGGAGTTACCATGCTGTTACTAATGGAGTTACCATACTGTTATGAATGGAGTTACCATGCTGTTACTAATGGAGTTACCATACTGTTATGAATGGAGTTACCATGCTGTTACTAATGGAGTTACCATGCTGTTACTAATGGAGTTACCATGCTGTTACTAATGGAGTTTTTTACAATTATCAAAAGTCAGAGGCGAATGGACGTAGTCCTAGAGGGAGAACGAAGTTCTGGTGGATGGATGGTGTGAAGTGGGCGTTTGAAAGGAGAGACGTGAGTGTGGAGGTAGCTAGAGAGCGGGCACTGGATAGACGTGATTGAAGAATGATAGTGAACGGATGAGTTTTCCCGCCCTAAACATATCATTGGGAGACGGGATGGTTGTGGGCGAGGGGGAGGGGGCGGTCATCATGACGCGTCAGGGGTAAACCAGTAACGCTGTCGGGCCCTGCTGCCAACACTGACTTCGAACCGCGCTCATGACCAGAAGGGTGTGTTGCGGGGTCCCCGGCCGGACCCTTTAGCGTAAAAGGGTTAAGGTGTGCGAGTGAGAGTGTATGAGCGTGTGAGGTGCGCCTTGCCGTCGGCCACCCTCCTTGCTGGGGGATTTCGGCCTAGTGTCTGTATCTGTATAAATAATGATTATATCACGAATATGACACCTCCCAAACAATTTATTAACAATTAGTTTAACAATTGCAGGTGTTTTGTCTCACCCAAAGAGAGTAATAGAAGCAACTGGTTAGCGCCCACCCGCTCGTCAGGCATTGACGTCCAATTGCGGTGGCAAATGCAAAGGCTCGAGGCTCGAAGCCATGACGTATGGAGAGTTGACAGAATAAGTCGATCAAACGTGCCGGCTGATCTGCCACGTCGGCAGGTTTACGTGCATTCCACTAACTGTTGACGTCAGTTGTTGTTTTTGTTCACATAAAAATATATTTACAATAATTTAAAGATTATGTAGTTCACAATGGATCCTTTTTCATCAACTCAGCAGAAGAAGGCAGGATTATGAAGAGCAAATAAAAATATTCTGGTTCGTAACAGATTCGAAGAATTTTCCTGTATCCCAAATCTGCTTCAGTATTTTAGATGGCAATGCTGCTATCTGTTTGAGAAGCACTCACTCACGTCAGAAAACACCTCCCATAATGCCTTGCAAAAATTAAAGAGGGAGACAAGGTGCAGTCGCAATTCACGCTGAAAATTGTTTACCAAGAGTAAATTTCCCCAACTTCTTCTTCAGCTAATTTAGAGACTGAATAAATCGTACAAACACGTAGATAAATTGTGCATGTCACAACTTGGACTCGGCGGGACTTGCATTTTCTTCGCTAGATAACGAAGCAATTTCATTACGAGATATTCAGTAAACAAAAGAGAAAGTTCTTCTGAAAAACGGGGTCCCTCGAGTTCATAATTTCTTGAGTTTGTCCTGAAATGCAGTCATGTACGATTTCATGAATTGTTTTGCTGCAGAAAACAACGGGAGAGAAGAAATTCAGCAAGTGGAAAAAATGCGCTGTATATAGCCTTCTGGTACAGTTGGCGTCTTTTTCACGTAGAGACATCCAAACGCCACCGAGGATATGTGGTCGTGGATGTGTTGTCGCCATCAAGGAGGTGTTGTCGTGGATGTGTTGTCGCCATCAAGGATGTGTGATCGTGGATGTGTTGTCGCCATCGAGGATATGTGGTCGTGGATGTGTTGTCGCCATCGAGGATTTGTGGTCGTGGATGTGTTGTCGCCATCAAGGTTGTGTGGTCGTGGATGTGTTGTCGCCATCAAGGATGTGTGATCGTGGATGTGTTGTCGCCATCGAGGATATGTGGTCGTGGATGTGTTGTCGCTATCGAGGATGTGTTGTCGTGGAGAACATCGTCACCTACTGAACTCCTGGGCTGTTGATAAATACGTTATTGGCATTATTTGTTCATACAATGTGTGCAAGCATCTGGTCATAGGCAGGCCTCGGTGTGCAGATCTGCAAGAAACTTTTATTCAGTCAGTTTTATTATAATTAATTGATCAGGCGCGAGATCTCGCATTTCTTTTTACCGTGTTTTGACACGAGACTGGCTGTATCCTCTCTGTGGACAATCTGTGCCCGTCGTGTGAACGACCCTCTGTGTGAACAATATGTACTTGTCGTATGGACGATCCTCTGTGTGAACGATTTTTGCCTGTGGTGTGAACAATTCTCAGAGACCTTGCCTCACACCTTTGATGCTGTGAGACTCGAAAGATGTGAGACTCGATGGTATGAATTAAACGAATTGTATAGGGTCTCAGACCAACTTTAATAGTCAGGACAAGGCGCACACCGCCTCCAAGCAGTCCCTACTCTCATCTCCCTTTAGCGTGATTCAAATCCATCGTTTCCCTCGGACCGAAAACAATTGTCCGCGGCTTATCAAATAAAGATCTTCACAAGGTATCCTGACGTTCTCTGATTGGTCCTCTACTCCCCGACCCTCGCATCCAAAGCAATTGTCCGCGGCTTATCAAATAAAGATCTTCACAAGGTATCCTGACGTTCTCTGATTGGTCCTCTACTCCCCGACCCTCACATCCAAAACAATTGGCCGGCAACCCTTCATCCGCTGCAAGACGATGGTCCTACAATCCAATAGGCCTAGGCCTCGCTCCTTCTAATTCCAAAGGAGCATCCGCTGCTCGTCTTGAGATTTCTCTCGATTAAGTAGGCCCTTAGCGCGTCCTTATAGGCCGGCGTCAGCTGTATTGCTCCGCTTATTGGTCATTATACCGCGCGTCATCGCCTCTCCCGCCTGCGCCAGGCAATCTAAGGCCCGGTGTAAATTTGGAATAAATAGAAAAATTCTCGTAAAGCGGATGGTAATTTGGTGGGAATGGACTGGGAATGGTGAGGGTGGGGCTCCTGGCTGGGAATATGGCCTACGAGCACTCAAAATGAGCTCAGAAGTGTGGAATTCTTTGCATATTTTCAGGGCTAGGTCGTTGTTATGAAAGGAGGAACGAGTACTCCCATTGCAAGATCCATTTGTATTTTAATAACTTTCTTTCTAGATATTACAGTAGTTATTGGCATCATTGCTGTATTGTGCGACACTGGCACTCTCCAGGAAAGCTGTTTCATGGGATAGTTGCATGGTTCCTGCCACTGTACCTGTAGAGTAAGTATGTAAAGTTATTAATGCATGGCCGTACAGTTGCACCTCCTAACACCTTCCTTTGTTGTGTTGTAGTATTAGTTGACATCGTAACGGCGTCGTAATTCTCCATTTTATTCGACTGACAAACAGCAAACCGATTTACGAAGGATTGGAAATTGTTAATTTTTTATCACAGGAAACGTGTAATAGTTATACAATAGTATTAATAGTAAAATAAATCGTTCCCTCGAACTTTGGCCCAAAATACTGTGTTATTCTGCTGAATTGAAATTTATCAATGGTTTTGGATGTCGATACAAATAATTCAATTGTTCAATTTACTCACAAGCATTTAAGATGATTCTTCTGCATCCCTGCCATAGTGCCAGCGGTTCTTGGCGTTCTCGGACGCAATTAATGTACCTATACATTTCCCCCCTCGACCCCGCGGCGGCACAACGGGCCTACACAACCAATTATTGACCAAAGGTCAATAATTTATCAAGGACTTGTTTGGAGCAACAACACCGTCTCCTAGATACTAGTATAGGCTGATGATTGACTCCACCTCATAGAGCGAAGGAGTGCTTCAGTTGACCGGTTCTAGGCACCATGCATTATTTAATTATATTCTCTGAGTATCTTGTCCAAATATTCCTAGAGGGAGTCGGAGAAAGTAATGAGATCTCACACTTAGACGGTATTTGACGCCACTCCCTTGATCACTGAACCCATATTCTCATCACAGTTAGTCGTCCAGCGGACGACTTCAGGATTGCCGTGCTTGTGTGATGACGGGAAGATTGTCAGGGTGACAAATATGCAATTGCTGCTAAACAATCTCGAGGGAAGTTGTCATCCTGTACATTTCAGGGTGACTTTAGATTGATACCGTTTTCATTTCAATCGTCAGTTAGTCGAACGTAACGTCGATCAGCATGGATGATGAATAAAACGTCGTTCAGCATGGATGATGAATATAACGTCGATCAGCATGGATGATGAATATAACGTTGATCAGCATGGAGGATGAATATAACGTCGATCACCATGGATGATGAATATAACGTCGATTAGCATGGAGGATGAATATAACGTTGATCAGCATGGAGGATGAATATAACGTCGATTAGCATGGAGGATGAATATAACGTCGATCAGCATGGATGATGAATATAACGTCGTTCAGCATGGATGATGAATATAACGTCGATCAGCATGGATGATGAATATAACGTTGATCAGCATGGATGATGAATAAAACGTCGTTCAGCATGGATGATGAATATAACGTCGATCAGCATGGATGATGAATATAACGTTGATCAGCATGGAGGATGAATATAACGTCGATCA
>SDVV010005202.1:0-19424 GCA_016164225.1 Gammarus roeselii | reverse complement strand
TTTCTGTTCAGAGAGGCCGGTTGCTTGGCTCAGCAGATTTAGTATTTCCTGGATGTTCTTGGTCAACTCATCGATGCGGCAGTCCCTTCGGTCGTTGTCCGCAGAGGTGGTGCTGGCCATCTTGGCGAGGCTGGTGTTCTTGGCAGATGGAATCTTGGTATTTGATGTTCTGGAGGGGATGCTGGTCCCTCCCAAATGGAGTTTCTTCCGACTCCCCATCGGCCCCCTGGTTTGCGCCAGGGGCCTAGGGAGCTCACTCTTGCCGACCTATTAGCTGGCTATAGCGATTTGATTTTTAACTTTACACGACCTCAAATGTTTAGTCAAAGCAAACGTGCGGTTTAAGGTCCCAGCACAAACTAGGGACCAATCTGTGCTATAGCGGGGGTTCTCAGTTATTATGTGGCACGGGAGCGTTAAGACACAAATTCCCGTCGTTGCAAAACAAACGCGCGGCTCAAGGTCTCGGCACAAACTAGGGACCAGCCTGTGCTATCTAGGGGGTTATTATTTGGCGCGGGAGCAATAGAACAAAATTATAAAATTCCATCCAATAAGACTTGCCATTTCAAAAAATAACACCTAGTTGTATGTCAGTGAATGAAATGCATTCAAACGACCAAGATTATGAAATAATATAAAACAACGCAACTCCCCTAAAGCACGTTCTCAGCTGCTTGCCATCTTTCCTATGTTCAAACTATATTTCATCAACTGGGAAGAGTTTAATTAGGATAGCAGCAAATAAATGAGTATCTCTGAAGGCCCTTCCCTTTACTCATGTCGCTCGAAACAGATGGATGAAACACAAGACCAATTAGGATTGAAGACACCTGCAGCACGAGTAAAAATTAACATTGCAAAGGAAAACCATTTCTTCAGGGTGGATTCCTAAAACCATCTTTCAGATGCAGTGGACTAGTCATTTATTTGTCACGTCAATTCATTGAGATTTCTACAATTTTAGTTTGTTACCAAATGCCTGTCACTTAGAGTCGATAGTGAAAATTTTCCTCATAGAGCAGAGAAGTTTATGAAACTGCGGGTGAAAGAGTTGATCACGAGGAGAAAACCTCCCCCACGATTCTCTAAGCCCGACCAAACGAACTAAGCAGTTTACAACAGACACCATGCAAGCCAAGGTTCTCTTACGTCTCTCCGCTCCTGCTCGATCTGCAGAACCACCTCTTCTCTCACGTTCTTCCTAAGCAGGTTAATCCGGAAGCTATGGGACCTCTCCAAGGCTTCCCAGTCGACAAAGTCTTCAACACAAATATTTGCGAGAGAATTTGTGAAGTTTTCCCTCATCTGTGTGGAAGAATACATTCTCAACATCAATAGTGTCACAAGATTTAATGCTGGGTAATACATGTAATATAAATAGCTTCATTCAGTCTTGTTCACAAAATTCATTAGAGAATAAGGACTGGTTTAAGAATTAAGTGAACATAACAATACACCGATAATATGAGCCGAGTCGTGGTCAGCGTGCTTCTGAAGACAACATTTGTTACCTGAATATACTCAACATTAACTGCGAAGTTGGGGTAGTGAATACATTCATCTTTAGTTCCCCCTAGCAAAATATGTAGTTGGATGACACTATTCTCCAATGTTAAATCTGGTATGACGAACGAAACTGTTAAATTGAACGAACTATAGAATTCTAGAAAATAAGTACAATCAGTTAGGTCAATAGACGTTTAAATGATAGACTATTCAGTTTACACTTACAATTAATTAAGTGTCTGCACGAACGTCCAACATGGGATTGTATATCTTTTACTTGCGCCATGTTCAAAACACAAATCATATTTTGAAACTAAATCACAGTTAACACGACTAATGACAAATGCGCAGGATAAAAACACAAGAGCCATTAAAATGTGGCGGATAATACGAAGATAAACGTGACGAAGAGTTCTAGCACACGGAGTCATCGTCCCTCGAGCGTCGAACGTCTATCCAGCAACTGGTGCTGTATCAAGTTAGACATGCTTTCTTTTTCGTAAGAGCTCAGTTTGCTACTGCGCCAAGTGTGTGTCCACGAAGCAGCGAATGTCTCAGGTATGAAGAATGCTATAATAGATAGCAAGGAACCCTTATGGTGCGGAGTCCATATGGTCTCTGCACTCCATGGGCGGCAGTAAGGTGGATAACACTCTCCAAGGATAAGCAATAGTCCTGAAGGCGCAGGGAACGAAGCGCCCCATCACCTGCTGATAGGAAGATAAAGACAGGGGACGCGGAACCCATGCAGGAGATCTATACTCTTTGCAGGGCATCTCACGCATGAGAACAATAAGAAGTGAAAGATTTGAGCCTCATTCCCACCGGAGTCTCAACGTGAGTCATAATAGGCTCCCCCGTAGGGCGTAGGAAGAGAAAGAGACCTTCTATACACGAAAGCTGGAACATTTGGTTGCTTTGCCGTAGAGCTTTCTTGATTAGAACATTAAATCGTCGAACAAACCTGGCACGAGAGATCATATTGAGTTTCAGTTAACAAATTATAGTTTCAGAACCCTATCTCATTAACTATCCGCTTACCTTTCTGTAGGCGTAAGCTTCTTGTGCCTGTAAGGGAGAATCTTCAGGGATTATTACGTCGTGGCCGTTGTTGGAGTCTGCTGTGATGAAAGAGTTCGCTGCTTCAGAGAGGGCGGAAAGTTTCCACATGACGCCGACCATGACCGAGAGTACTGCCTTTAGATCGTTGCAGTCTTTGGACCAAGAGTGTTCAATGTGTGCTAAACAAGAAGTTTCATCCACCAAGACCAAGAGATCACGCAATTTTTGTTCGGCCAACGGGCGATCAAACTCTACTGGTGGCTTTGAATTATGAAGGAGGCAGTTGAAGCGTCTCTGACTTGCTGCCTCGCAAGACTCTCGTGGCTTCTTCGAGTCCACGTCGTGAGCAGTTTTTGCCATTGTAGCAAACATGTCTGCACGGAAAATGGATATCCAGTTTGAATTGAGACTCAAAATAATTAAGTGGTCAAAATGCCATTGGCCATGCATGTGAAAGAACTCAGCATTTATTCGGTAGTTGACCGATCTTCAAACGACCTGAAGTTTAAAGATAAAAGGTTTACAAGTCGTCATCTACTAGGAGAGATTCTGCAAGAATTATGTCGTCAGTAACAATTCCAGATCATAGAAGAATTCAGTTCAAACAAATTGTCAACACCAGTTTAACACGCGGTAGGTGACGCGAACAGCACCGCACCAGAACTCTGGAGCTGAGATCTGATGACAAAGTTCCGAACAGGAAGCGTGGAAGACGTGGATGACCTGTAAACCGTTTCGGGCAAATGTAAATAAATCGAACTCATAACAACTCGTAACTCACAGCCGCAACCAAGCATTAAGAAGGAGACTCGTGGTTAGATCTTTCACTGTACGTGAACGATTTTCGGTGAACCAATTTATGAAATGGCTGGAGAGACATGGGTTGAGCCGTCGGCTCGCGTGGCGGACGCCCTAATAGAATGGTTCGGTTTCAGTTAAAACGTTATTTGTACGACAGAGTGGCATTAACAACAGCAAGGTGCAGTAGCGAGCAAACATTCGTTTATGGTTCGTCTGCAACTGGCTAAACAAATTCGACTTTCCTCACGTGGAATTAAACTTCAGATAGAAATTTCTTACGGTGCTATGTGTGAGCAAAGCCTCTTAATGGGTGATAGTAATCCAATATTCAATGTGTTCATATGTAGAGCGGAAATGTACATAAACATTTAATTTGTTTCAAATCATACACGAATTTTCGTTCGCTACTGTACATAGACGAGTTTGTCAATTGAATTTTAATTCAGTCGGGCGCATTTGTGTACGAACATAAATGAAGATTCACTGAATACTCTTGATGGCGATGGTCACAGCTGAATAATTCTTGCGCTATCGTACCAGTAAACTTTGAACAGACTGAAGAACTTTTACACCCTGCCGTCGCTACATTGATTTGCTCCGAGTATGATTGCACTAGAGATGTGGCCCCGATCAAACCACGAATACAGTCTAATAAATATACTAAACTCTCAGAAATCATACCAATATACCGTAACTCATGGCTTTGTGACTGATCAAATTATGGGAAAGTGTCAATCCTCTTCAAGAATTTGTGGTACAGCTACTTGTGAGATCGTCTTGATCCCACATGTATCGTTTTGATAAAGGTTTACCTTCAACTATGTTGTCTACTTATAACCACAGTGCCCGCCTCCTAAGATATTTTACCTGTAATCTCTACGAGTTGTTGGATGAAGATCTTGCATCGGACGAACAGCTTTCGATACGCTGTGCGCTTCCATTTTAGAGGGGCGGAGATCAAGCCGAAGTAGTAGTCGGCCGCCTCTAACAACTTCTCTTCCTCCCGTGGAAACTTCCATGGATATTCTTCACAGAACAAAACATCAATTAACGATGAAGTTCAATAAAAATAAATAAAACATGCATGAACTAAATGTCGACCTACATAACAAAAATTGTCCAATTTAAAAACACTTTGTTATGCGCAGAGTTTTGATCTGCAGCAGAATAAGTGCACCTCTCGATTTCCTGAAGCAGACTCTTCGCATTGATCATTATTCAGAAAACTTTTCTCTCAACGATTACAGCAGCAACATTTGAATCTGGTCTAGTATTGCGCTCTATAAAAAATAAATTGTTCAATCGAAATAAAATGAAATTAAAATCCTTTCTGACCGTACGCAGGAAAGATCATTTCTATTGGTTCGAATACCAACTATCAAAACGTGTTAAGCAGAGACAGGACTTCAGTCAGAGTAAGGCGGTCCGTCACAGCAGACTGTTTTAGTCTCAGTCGTCATGTTGAGCTATAAACTGGTTATGGAATCGTGCTGCGTAGCTTGGGCTCCTTAAATACCCGACGAGGACTGCCAATTGTAGTTATTGAGTTTCATTAGAGACTCATACCCACCAGCCTCAATGCAAGTCATCGTAGGCTCCTCCGTAGAGCACGAACATCATCGATCCTGGTAAGTTTACACACCCTGGTGTGCGGAAAGATTGATCTTGTCAGGTTGATATCCAATGCATGTTTCGGTTGTGGCATATATGCATACTGATAAGTACAGGAACGGAAAGAGTTGACGCGTATCTACGCAAGCGTATTGTTATTCCTGTGCGTTATGGGATGGATGAACCACCTCGCTTGCACATATGTTTGGGGCTTAGACCAACTTCGTATTGTCCGGTATGTTTTCCAAAAGCGATAATTTTTTCCCGGTACGTTAGGTCAGTGAGTAAGCTTTGTTGGCTGCAAGGGAGATTTAATGAGGCTCGTCGGGCTGCTGGGAGTGCGTCGCAATCCATCAGTAAGTTTAAGGGTATGGTGTCGCGGCTGGTCCCATGTCCACATCCATTAGGCGGTTGTGAGTTATCCACGTGTTCCGTGTACCAGCGATAGATGAACACTTCGTTTCTTGTATTGGAAATCTTTGTTTCCCATTCTCCTACGAATTAGATTCGGGCCTCATTTCCACAGGAGCCTCTACGCGAGTCACCGCATGCTCCCCCGTAGGGCACGAAGATCCGTAGATTCAGGTAAGTTCGCACACCTTTGTACGTGAGGTCATGTAGGAGCTCCAGCTGCGAGTAAATTAATCATTCATCAAGTATTTGGTACCTGAAGAATATAACCAAACCTGTAGGACATAGTGTCTCCAAGCAAAACGCTGCAAGAGTAAGAAGTGCTCCCAACTGTGTTCTACGAAGCTGAAACGTCGGGGACAATGAAGATAGAGTAGTAGTAGCTTCTTCCTTTTTCCACCGGAGCGCCTACGTAAAGTCACCGAGGGCTCCCCCGTAGGAAACTGAGATCCGTCGATTCCGCACAGCTTCGTGCACGAAATTGAGTTGAAGTTCACAATTAATACGCAGCGGGTTCAGGAATAGAGAGGATTCAAACCTCGTTAGTTTCACACCACAACTTTGTATATTCCGGCAAGTTTTCCGATAGTGTTAATTTTTTATCTGGTATGCAGTTTCCGTGCGCAGGCGTTGTAGGCTGCACTGAGCTCAAAAAAGCTCGTCGGGGTGCTGCAAGTTCGTCACAATCCATAAGTAAGTGTTTCACACCGATTGCCATTGGTGGCAACAGGGTCATGGTGGTACGTCCGATCCCATCTCTACGTTTATCAGGTGATAGTGGGTTATCCACGTGTATCCCGTGCACAAACGGATAATGAACACTTGGTCTCCCCTCTTAGAAAACCAGGTGTCCCTCTCTCCCACGGATAGTTCAACTGAGAGCATTTTTTGTCCACTTAGTTGCCAAGAGTCGTTCCATCGTGATGTTATACGAGAGTTAACGACTGGGAAACAGTCTCGGTAATGTTTAGAGATGAATTGTTCTCGCTGGGTAGACACCCGTTTAGCTAGAAAATCTGCGCGTTCGTTTCCTCTTATTCCCGCGTGTCCAGGGATCCAGCAGAACTCGACCGCCTGGCCCGCCTCGGACATCGTGAATAGATAGCTTCATTTTTCTAGGGGCAGGGGGGTCAAAGTGCAGAGTTTTCAGCTGGGTGAGAACACTGACTGCCTGAAAATATAACACTTTAGAGGTGGCAGACGCTTTTTTAAGTGGAGATGGTCAGTTTGAGTGAGTGGAGCTCCGCGGAGATAATAGAGGCCTCTAGGGGTAGGGTGGCAGAATGAGAGGTCCTCTTGCCTACGGCGGCGGCTATCACTCCGTCCGATGTTTTCGAGCCAGTCACTGTATATAAGGCGGTGCTCAGATTATTGTTCATAGAGTAGTTGTGAGATTCTCGGCGGTACGTGATGGTTGGGGTTGTTGCTTTGGGGTACGTCTGCAGATCAGGTTGACCAGTGGTGGGTTGATCATCCAAGTTGGCGAGTTGATTTGAAAAAATCGATAGGAGAACGAGGGCTTGATTGCTTTGAGTCTGATGATCAGTGAGGTTAGTAAGTTATCCACGAGTAGTGAAAAGGGGTGGGCATGTGTTCTTTATAGCCGCAAAGAGGCTTTTATAGAGACTGTTGGGCTGTATATGTAGCTCCTTGTCTTGAAATAATACTGTAGTGAGAGTTTGTCCCTCCGGAGCGGAAGAGGAAGCTCGTTAGCAAGCGCATTCAGGTATTCGATGGGTGTGGAACGCAACGCACCGGTTGCGATTTGTAGGGCGTTTTCCACGATGATGGCGGGAGGTTCCCGATTAGGTTAAGACATTTCTGGAGTTCCTGTTGAATTGTTAAGAGGCTAGCGTGCCTTTAGCTCATTTGTAAGTAGTCCACGTTTAGTGATGAAAGCAATCTTCCTTAGCGCGGGAGAATGTCTGCTATCTGGTCGATCTTGAGTATTAAAAGAGTGGCACTGAGGACGCTTACATGGGGGACGCCCATTTCTTGCGGATAGCAAGGTGACAGGGTGTCATCAACCTTAACCCTGAAGGTGCGGTTTTGCAAGAATTGGTGGATGTAACTTCGTAAGTGGCCTCTCGGCTCTTTGCGGTGGAGATCCTTCATGATGCCATATTTCCAGGTAGTATTGTATGCTGCTCCACGTCGAAAAATTTGGGAACCACCTGTTCTTCTCAGACAAATTCCTGTCTAACGTCAGATTCCAATCTTACAAGGTAGTCTGTCGTAGAGTGGCGCTTGCGGCTGCCACACTGGATGTTGTTCAAGCCTGCATGCATATCGAGGTAGGCGACGAGGCGCGTATTTATCATTCTCTCCATGGTCTTGCTGAAGACTCTGGTATGAGCGATGGGGCGATAGTTCTGTGGGTCACCGTGGAATTTCATGGGTTTGGGTATTGGGATTACAGATTCCCATCATTGATTGGGAAAACATGAGTTTGAATACAGAATGTTGAATACTTATAAGTGTTCACGGGCGCCATCTGGGAGATTCTTGGTCATGTTGATGTATACCCGGCCTGGCCCAGGTGAAGTTTCACGTGTATGGTCTATGGCGCACTGTAGTTCATGGGGGGGAAATGGTTTATAGGACTCATCGTTTGTAGAAGTAAAGTCAAAATGTTCACTTTCTCGCAAGTCCTTTTTCTCGTTGGATAGCAGCCGTGTAGTTTGTCGACTGCGATGTCTGGCTTAAAGTCAGAGCTAGTGTATTTGCGATTCCCTCGTGGGAAGAAAAAATTCTGACTGTCTGAAAGGATGTAAACAGGTTTCTCGATTTTACTCTGGATACGTCGTTTTTTTTTCCATGCCTGGGAGTGGGGGAGTTTCGATAAATAGGGTCGACTAATTGAGCCCCGCTTTCACGTTTCTTATCCATTCGAAGTTTTCGGTATAGAGCAGATGCCCTTTTCCACGCTGGGTGACCGTGCGAGTCTGTAGGTATGGTATAACCCTTCACGCTCATCTCACGCTTCTTGCACCTCCCGGCACCACCATGATTTCGGAAAGAAGGCTGAAGAGGCATGTTGGGGAATCCTTTCCTCGGCTGCAGCTTGGAACTTTTCGTACAGTTGGGCGACGAGGCCTTTTTCCGAAATGTTTTTGGGGATGCCATCCAAATTGCTCCACGCGATGTGTGCCGAGTATTCCACCCAGCTGGCTTTCCGGTAGTTGAATAGATGTTCATGAGGGGGAAGGATTTCTTGATTGGTAGTAAGAAGCGATATGATGACTGGGTTACGGTCGCTGTCGTGTGTTTAAGGCAGAACTCCCCAAACGAGTTGTGGTACCAGAGTGGGGGAGCATATGGATAAATCGATGGCAGTTTATCTTTCGGAGGTGATTTGGGTGGGTTGTCAGTCGTTGAGAAGGACCAAGTTGTGAGCGTTTATGGTAGTAGAACGCAAAGTTAATGCAGACTCCGACGTAGGGAGGTAGTGTTTATGGTGTTAGACATTATCACTCCCCTGGGGTCTGTTCTCGTGCATCCCCATGTTTCATGGTAACTGTTGAAGTCTCCATGGAAGAGCACTGGTGAGGGCAGTTGGTTTAGCAATTCGGTCATTAGTGGCTCGAGAGATCATAGCTTCTGGACGAGTAGATGGATACCACTGATATTGGCCTTGGGACGCATATTTTCATTGCGATAGCTTGGCGTTCTGTCCTCGGGGGAAGCCGGAGATGAGGTACGCTTTGGTGGATCATAAGTGCCACTCTACCGTGAGCAG
The DNA here is from genome assembly GCA_016164225.1 of Gammarus roeselii. Classification (NCBI taxonomy): domain Eukaryota; kingdom Metazoa; phylum Arthropoda; class Malacostraca; order Amphipoda; family Gammaridae; genus Gammarus; species Gammarus roeselii. Next base: position 10,291 of record SDVV010005202.1, on the reverse strand, counting down.
TCACGTTGGTGTGGCTTTCGCGGCGGTGTATGATATATTGGGGGATTCCGAGGGTGACGGCCTCTCGGAGTTTGATCTCCTGGAGGCCAATCACCAAAGGTTTATGGGTGGCGATTAAGGATAGTAATGTGTCTTTCATGTTTCAGAGTCCCTGGCAGTTCCACGGAGGCATTTTGGTGTTCATTTTGGAGGCATTTCACACTCAGACCTTGATGATCTAGAGTGGTCGAGTGATTTGATGGAGCTCATGTGGTGCGCGCGTTTTTTTAGTACGTTGTTGTCGCTTCCATGTTCCACCGGAGTCGCAACGCGAAGTTAATGCAGACTCCCCCGTAGGGCGGTTTCGAGTTTGCCCACGGGTTTCGGGTTGGAAGTGTTAACGGGAGTGTCTGCCTTCAGTGGAAGGTGGTCTTCTGTGGTTACTGCTGTCGCGGCTGCGGGTGCTCTTGTGGGGAGACGAGGGTGTGTATTCATTGCGTTTGCTTTGTGAGAGAGTGAGCTCTTCTTCCGTGGTAGCCTTTTTTATCTGTGCGGATGTTTATGTGGAGTGAGGTATTTGGGCTAGGTAATATGTCTGGTTGTGCGGAGGTCTCGCTTATGAGCTCTTCTAGATAAGAGCCGTCAGCGAGGCTGTGATCGTTCTCGCTGATGGTGTGTTCATGGGTCGGGTTTGTTACCGGGGGATCTTGTCCCTCGCAGTGGTTTTCCACGAATGGAGCAACATTCGAGGCAGGTGGAGGTAGTTCTGGGTTTTGGTCCTGGCGGGCCGTTATTTGGGTGTCGTTACTGATCTTTTTGCTTAGTGGTGCCTGGATATCGGAGGTTTCCTCATCTTAGTCTTTGTTTTTACAATAGTGAGCCTTGCTGTGTGGTCGACTGCGGGAGATTCATCCATCTCGTCGTCCTCCAGGTCTTTGCATGAATCATTTCTAGAACTGTGCGTCTCAGGTGCGGAGCCGGTCGCAGGGCTGGGTGAAAAAGCACTGCAGCCAGGTAGGAGTGTTGGAGTCTTGTTACGACGTTGTTCTGATGTGTGGATGTCGTCGGGAAAATTTGGTTGTCTTGTCGAATAGACTGCTTTGGCATAATTGAGACGGGTTGGAAGTGGCCCCCCTATGGAAGTGGTCCCCCTACGTTCATTTTAAGCGATTGTTATTTCTTTTTGGTCTATGTGTACTGGGCAGTCGCGGTCGGCTGCCTCATGGTAGCATGAACAGTGGTAGCATTTAGGTTGACGGACTGTGCAGTCTTTTCTGTCGTGCTCGCCCGCGCATTTCTTGCTACGTTGGGGTGTGTGTGTGGCTGCCAGTATGCGATGACGTGGCCGTATTCAAGGCATCATCAGCACATAGGAGGCCATGTCGCTACTAGGTAGGTTTTGGTTCTTAATTTTTCACCCGGAATTACTAAGAGTTTTGGTGCGTCGTGTCCCGAGAAGGTAATTTGGTACGCAGTAGAACTTGCGTTACGTGATTTTTTCCATGTTGCTTGACGGACATCGGTAACTCCGTAGTCTTCAGCTAGACCTTCGGCGAAACACAGAGGTCAGTTGTAGGCATGTAACGAGAAGTGTATATAATCAGTTTGGTATCGTTGAAGGACGGATGCATTTCAACTGCAACCGAGTTTATATATGTGGGTAATCTTTTGTATAGAGTAACTTTGCACACGTTCTGTGGCGTAGGCCAGATATTTCTTTCCCTATCGTTTTATTTCTTTCGGTTTTCCTCCTAGTTGTTCGACGATTGACTTCATCATTATATATGAATTAGCTGATAAGGTGGGAAATGGTGGCAATCTCCCCTCCCGGGTAGGAGGGTCGTTTGAGAAGAGCGCATCGAGACTACAGCCTCTCGTCGCCCGACCCCGTGATCTATCTGGTATTGGAGGATCGCCCTCTCTCTCTCTCTCCTCCTTTGGGCAGTCTTTGTGTCCAGGGGGGTGTCCTTCTACTAGGCAATAAAAACTGTGTTGTTCATTGGTTTGACACGACCGGGGATCTTCCCGTTTGTCGTGGTCGTCCTGGGAGCAGTATGAGCATCTTTGCATACCGTTACAGTTTCCTCTCTTGTGTCCGTATTTCTGGCATTTCTAGCATCTCATCGGACGTCTTTCAAATGGTGTGGCCTTGGTTCTGGTGGCGCAGAAGGTTGAATTAGGGCTGTATTATGGCTGTGGTAGTCTCTCTTCTTAGTGTGATCTTCGGTGCGACCTTTGCTTCGACAACGCAGTCCTCTTATTGAACGAGTCCAGTGATGTACTCCTTGATTTCCTTCTTCGGGATATCCTCAACGTAGATCAGACCTGAACTTGTAGAGAAAGTCGGGTGTGGCTCTATTTTGCATGGCTCTCCACAGAGTCTGTTTCTGGAGAGAATTGTGTCACTTTGAAGTTTTGTGTCTACTTTGATGGCAAAGCATTCGTCGCCGCTAGTGGCGACGCTCAGGACTGGGCAGCCAGTGAAAGAGCCTAGCTCTTTTCGCAGAGTGTATGGACAAGTATCCGGTCTGTCGTTGGCGTCGAACGGGATCTTCAGGTGTTTTGGAAAGGTAGGACTATTATTGAACGAGTTGTGTTCATTGGATGACGTGTATTGCTTCCTCCTTGCAGTTTTGAGCTTGGCTGGGAAATTTTTGGGATGAAGAGTTGACAAAGTTTTCGTCAGACGCAAAGGTTGAGGGACTTTTTTAAGTTGCGGATTCTTTAGTTTATTTGTTTTCTACTAGTTCGTGTATATGGAGGAAAATAGTCGCGACATGACCCTCGGGTCTCGTTAGACGGGCGTCAATTTTGCTAGGTTCTGCGGCGAAAACTTCCGATTCCTGCTCAGAGAGACCGGTCGCTGGGCTTAGCAGATTCAATATTTCCTGGACGTTCTTGGTCAACTCGTCGATGCAACCGTCCCTCCGGTCATCTTCCGCCGAGGTGGTGCTGATCATCTTGGCAAGGCTTATGTCCTCGAGCGTTGGAATCTTGGTATTTGGTGCTCTAAAAGGATACTGGTCCCTCCTAGATTGAGTTGTTCTCTTCTCCCCATCGGCACCCTGGTTCGCGCCAGGGGCCAGGGAGCCAACTTTGGAGGCCTCATGACAGACTTTACCGATTCTAACTTACCAACCCCTCAATCTGAAAACAATTGAACAGAGCCGTCATTACTATGGTCTCCTCCCTTATTCTACTTCCCTCTATCATATAGCCATCATCTCGCATCATCACCCAATCACACGTCAGCAAAGGACATCTACTCGCAGACAACTCACATCCCAGCTCCCGCTTGTCAACCCCAAGCTAAAATTGAAACTAGAAATCGCTAATCAGTTACTCCTCATCATGCATACACTATTAGCTCCCATGCAGCGACTTTTCAACACGGTCGCAGCAATAGAGTCCCCTCAGCGCCTCGTCATTTCTTCCTTTACCCTCCTCCTCCACTCTGCACTACTCACACAAATTCGTTCAACTATGCTAGCAGCACAGCCCCAATCCTCCTCTTTCGCTACCATTCCCTTATCTCAGCCCAAACTTAGACTATGCCTATTCCGCTAATCCCTCCCATATATTACCCTCCTCCATCAGTTTTTGCCTCTAGCTCCCACCTTCGCTGTCATTCTCTAACCTCAGCCACAACTCCAACTCTACTTATCCCGCTAATCCCTCCCATATATTACCCCCCTCCACCAGTGCCTTCTTCGAGCACAGTTCAGCTATCCTCAGCCGTGCCTCTCTTCAATCACCGATCTAAATTTCTTTCCCTTGGTTATGTTAGGTCTCCCCTGCTCCAGCACACCCTCAACAACAAAGAACAGAACCAAAAGCAAGGATATCCCAAATATACAAACACTGCCACTCGAGAATTAGCAACCAGATTCCTAGATAATGTCAGTAAGAGTGTTGCTGAAGAGAATATTAAAAAATTTAAATGAGGGTGGTGTTGCTGACACAAGAAACAATAAAACGGATGAAAGAATACCAAAGCAGGTGACTGAAAACTTCCAACAATTCTCCAGGAACGCCAACATCGACACCATTGTCAATGATTTAAGATTAAAAAGACAATCAACACTAGCAGACGGATTTTGCATTGATTCACGCGGTGAAAGGATCTTTAGTAAAACTAACGGAACTTAACGATGAAAACCTCTAAGAGGTGATAAAAAACAAAGCAATGGAGGAATCCTTCTATTACGTAGAAGATTACGGAGCCTTCACTGTGCATAAAAATGACGATTGAAAAGTATTTTGAAAACAATGAGTACAATTGCAGTTTGGGCGATCTAGTCCCCACATTTCTCAGCAACGCCCTCAAAATACTTATCACAATCCTAGATGAGACAAGCCCGGACATCGTAACGAAAACTGTAATTAATCCAAACAGCCCTAAGAGTGATGAAGCTGCTCAATACTCAATATTCGTAGTAAAGAAAGTGGACCACTATAGAAGTCTTTCACCAACCAACCCGCCGAAGCCACATTTTGAACAAAATATTGCAGCGAAGCGAAACAAGCATGTAGAAACAAATGTGCAGTGTTCCAATAGGTATTCTCCTTCGCGATACGACAATGATACATCCATATTCGATGAAGAGATGCCTCTGCAATCATCCCAAAGTGTCACAAACTGTCCCGTAAGTAAAAACAAATGACTAGAGGCACAACTCGTTCAAGCTGGGAGCAGCGACCACCACTCAGCAACGATATCTGCCAATACCCATAAGAACTTAAATAATATCGTGATTAACCATAGACGTTAGAAGCTTAAGAATAAAGATGGATCACATCAAAATGATGAAGGACAGACTCATGACATTCTATGTCTGACCGAAACCCCATGGCTGGAATCTGATATTAACACTACCTTCATCGAGATTAACGGCTTCAATGTTCATAGAAAAGATAGAGAGGAAAAGAGGTGGAACCGTGATCTCTGTGCGAGAAGAACATACCTCTTCTCAAGTAATGCTTAACGACAGCAATGAGGCTTTTGACCTTCGAGTGAACATCCAGGTACGAAAAAACAGATCGTTTTTGCCGGTTCTCTTTACAGACCACCCAAAATTAGTGTACAGTCTTTTCAATACATTGAAGAAAGATTTCGAGAAGCTATCCGCTTAGGAAAATTTATTTACATTCTGGGAGATTTCAATGACGATCAATTGAAATCGAAATCAAACAATATGAAACCGATTTTAGACAGACTCGGGCTGCATCAGCTCATAAAAAGTACAACAAGAATTACTCCAGAATCCCAAACTGTATTGAATCTGCTCATAAGTAACAATCAGTCTTCCTTTGTTACCACAGACGTGGAGCCCAATTCTTTCTCGGACCACCATTAAATAAACTGCATCATTAACATCAAAAAAGAGAAGAAACAAGTATACAATATAACCTGTCTTACAAAAAGAAATTACACCGCGGATAATTCAAGAGCACAACTAGTGGCAAACGTAGAGATGATAAATCAAATACATTGCACAAATGAAGTCACCGAACAAGCCCAATTACTCACAGACTATCGTCTCGCATGTCTGAATGCTGTGGAGCCAACGGAAACTAAAACAATAAACGTGCCGGTTAAATGGATTACAGAAAAACTGAGACATGAAATTGCAATTAAGGAATATCTCAAACGCAGAGCAAAACAAAGCATCACTTGGTTAACATTATTTCGAATTCAAAATAGAAGAATCAAACGAGTCAGGCGGGCAAAAATTAAATACCATCATGAGGAACTAGAACAGTGCAAAAGCAATCAAAAAGAAACTTGGAATGTACTGAAAAGAATTGATCCCTACAAAAAAATATCACCTCGCCTACTTATCCGAAAACTCAAACAACTTCAGAGAAGTTTGCCAACTACTTCGCTGGAGTTGGGAAACAGGTTTTTGATAAGGTGACCCAGGAAGCTAATCAAAGATAACAGAGCGACGCAACAGATACATGGAGTCCAAATGCTTTCGATGGAGACCGCGACCAAGAAGCAGACGTCAAATGGAAACCAAAGCAAGTACCGCATCACGAAGTAAAACAAGCTGTATTTGCCTCGAACACAAATTCTACAGGAATAGATGGTTTAGCCCTTCAATATCTGGAAGACAGCCTTATGGTGATCTTGCCTTTTATCAGTACAGTTATCAACGCCTCCATAGCTAGTAAAACTTTTCCTGAGATCCGGAAGCATGCACTCATAAAAGCAATCATAAATCCAGGGACAAGAATGCACCATCCAACTTTAGACCAATCAGTCTTCTGCCTGTCCTATCCAAGATTCTTGAAAAGGTATATCTATCTAATTGATTGAATACCTCTAATCAAACAAGCTGTTCAATGCTTGCCAGTATGCTAATCGGCGAAAATTGTCGACAGAATACGCACTTATGAGCATCACTGAAGATCTGTACAAAAACTTTGATGCGAGGCAGAAATCTCTGCTGGTATTGCTAGACTTATCGAAAGCATTCGACAGTGTAAGCCATTCAATTCTTTCTGGCAACCTCCGCAACATCTGAATTGACCCTACTTGGTTCGAAATTTATCGGATGAATCGACAACAATAAGGTTAACTCGATAACACAACCATGTCCAATTCGGCCACAGTTGCCTTTGGGGTCCCTCAAGGTTCGATACTTGGCCCTTTGATCTTCCTGGTTTTTGTAAATGAGACTAAATTACCAAAAAATCAAGCGAGAATGGGTTGTACGCCGATGATGTTCAAATTTTGCTTTCCCGAAAGCCGTCGGATCTGAATGCACTGAAAGACGACGCGGAGACAGCCGTAACTAATCTGAAATCTTAGTATGATAAAAATGGACTCAAGCTCGACTCTGAAAAAACAAAATGCATCTTGTTCGGCTCAAACTCAAAAAGAGAAGCAGATCCAATAATTTTGTCCATCAGTATAGGCAAATCTGACATTCCTGTTGAAGATGAAGTTATAAGTCTGGGAGTATGGTTTGATTCCGATCTTTCCTTCAAACACCACGTAACTACTCTGTGTTCCAAGCTGAATGGAACACTTATGTTCCTTGACTCCGTAAAAAAAAGAATTTGATTTCAAATCAAGATTACCGATTGTCCACGCTTTAATATATTCTCACATCAACTATAGTTTTTCAATTTGGGGGAAATGCACCAAAACCCAAAGAGAGAAAGTACAACGTTGCATAAATTTTGCAGCAAGAATAACATGCGATGGTAACCACAGAAAACGAGACCACGTAAGTCCTCTCATCGAAAAATTACAGTGGCTCAATATCGACAACAAACTGGTTCTTCATGAGTCGATCAGAATTCATAAAAATCTTCTAGAAAAACATTCACCCGGCAGCCAAAGGCACATATATTCTTGAGGTAAAAAGAACAATCACTTCATAAGAAATAATGATACTCTGCACGTTGAACACAGGAAACAGAAACTGCCTGTCGAGCTTTTTAGATTACTGGACCAAAATCCTGGAACAACCTCCCAACTAGCCTCAAAAATCATGAATCCAACTAGTCATTCAGGAATAGGCTCTATGAACATCTGTTGACAGATCAATTCAAAACGGTAAATTTGCTAACAAACACAAGCAATAACCAGAAAATGCATTTCTGTTCATGAGCGACCACCAACCACCACCACCATAACTCAACATTGAGACACCTTCTAATCGTTTTTACTCAGACGATACATATGTTTTCTATGTTGCTACCGATCACACTTGTCATAGCCAATTACCATAAGTGTTATCCAGCGTTTCGTCTATTTCTATGTTTTAAATGTTCCAGTCTTTTTAGTATAATCATATTACGAACTCTTGTTTTTTCGAGGAACGATAGACAGCGTCTAACTTGACAAAGATTTACTCGATTTCAATATAATCCATTGAATTATTTCTAACTATTACCGTACCATTTTTGATGATACAATCTTTGCCTTATAAGCCAACATTTTACTCGTCTTCTATAACAGATGTATATTAATCCAACTTGTGTACTCCAGCATTGTATTATTTCTGGTTGTCAATCATTTAATCATTTCCTAGCGGTCTTGAATGTATTTGTATATTCAATTGTTTGACGTGTATTATAGGTATGATTTTTTTTGTATAGCTTAAGTCGCCTATTCACCCCTTCATTCAATACAATGGTTTAGACTCATCCTAACAATAGGTTAGTGCTTTTCGATTTTCCCAACCCTATATTGTATCCATATTTCCTGTATAAATCATGCTTTCCATCCATATCTTTGCCATCGTACAATAATGTAGTCTACTCATTACAATATGTTATCACATTTTGATGTCCCAACCCCATGTTCTCGGGACTCAAACCACATGCATGCGTGTTTTTGCCACCACATGTACTTGTTATTTTCCACACCCATGTATTTCGTTGTTTATCAGCCCCCAAGTATTTTTATTCCTCAACCCCGCGTGTCACTGGTTTTTCCAACGCTATGTAGGCGGAATTATTCTGTCAAAAGACATTTATGTATGTGCACAGATGATACTATTGTGAATACTATTTTCGCTCCATGTCAGCCAAACCGGCGGCCCCTAGAGAAGGGCAGGGACTAATCCAAATTGACCTTTCGAGGAACGATAGGTAGCTCCCAGCTTTGACAGAGGCCAACTCTACGAGAATATATTTTATTGAATCACATCTACCATTTATCGTACCATTTTCGAAGATACAATCATTGTCACATAAGCTAATATTGTGCTTCATCTTCTATGCCAGAAGTATATTAATTCGGTTTCTGTACTCCAGTATCGAATTATTCTTAGTCAATCATTGAATCATTTCCTAGCTGTCATGAAGTGTATACATTTCAGGGCTATGTATATATTTTATGAATAACTTATGTTGTCTATTCACCATTTCATCATTTCATACAATGTTTTATACCCATCTTTACAATATGTTGACGCATTTCGTCGTGAAGTTTGTATATCCAGAGCTATGTATATATTCTGTGTGCAATTTATGTCACCTCTATTCAACCCTTCAGTATTCATACTTACCCCAGCTTTACGAGATGTTAGCGCATTTCAATTTCCCATCCCCATGTTCTCAGGATTTCTTAGCTTCATGTGTTGGCGGTTTTCCCAACCCTATGTATTTTGTAATTTTCTCAACCCCATGTATTTCGTGATCGCCCCACCCCATGTATTTCGTGCCAGGCATTCCTGATTCTTACCTCAAATAAGATTCTGGCTGTCGATCATTCATTTTAATATTATAATTTATAATCTGTTCTTATGGATTAAGAACCAGCGGCGTCTTTCAAATTGAATTTTCGTTTACGTTTACGGCAATAAAGATTTATGTGTACTATTTTAAAAAATTGAAAACCATCGCCAGATGATTGATGTAAAGGATTTGATAATAATTTAATAATTATACTAATAGTCATCCATACATGTAGTTGTGTGCATATATGAATATTCATTATACCAATTGTTCATCCATATATGTAGGTAGGTAAGAGAACATAGGAATGTGTAGTATACTAATTGTCATCCATATAAGTAGGTAGGTGTGTGTGCACATATGAAGGTGTATTAAACTTATTGTAATCCATATATGAAGGTAGGTGTGCACATTTTAATGTATTTGTATGAGTACATGTATGATGGAATATTGCGAATTCCATTTAGTTTTATGAAGGCGAGCCAGCAGCACACCAGAGATGAGCTGCGATGTATTCATTTCAGATTCCTCAATCCCATGCACATGTGTTTTTAATAAGATTTTCAAAAACATATTGTGAATCAGGTTTTGAAACATGAAGTAGCTACAAACCGGCCGCCGACAGAAAATGTGCCGCCACAAATTCCCTTTATCTCTCGTTTCGCTAATTCAAATAGCGCATATGAAAACTAAGTTTGATGTATTATACCCAAGTATTAAAAACCCATGTCTAGACGATGGAAACAAAATGATTTAATAATAATTTAAATTATAAGCGATGCAAGCAAACTTGCGGTTCAAGGTTCCAGCACAAACAGTTAGTATTCGGTACGAGAACGATTTCGATTTCTAAATACATTAGTTTGTTCCCAAGACTGGCAAACTCACGTGTACCTGTCCCTCCCCTCTTTTTCATCTACGGATAGAATGCCTAACCATATTCAAAGCCACACAAAGCGCTCATCAGTGTTCTGCTGTGGCAGTTTTCAAAGAACACAGCAAAAATGTCTGTGACCGAAAAATCTGTAGAATCAATGAAAAAAGTTACGCCCACCAGGTCTCGCTCACCGAATATTTTACGGTTGCTCCTCAGTTCCCAGAGATCCGCTCTCAT
>SDVV010005201.1:0-19425 GCA_016164225.1 Gammarus roeselii | reverse complement strand
CGTATGAAGTTAGTAGAAGAATGAATGACATGACGTATGAAGTTAGTAGAAGAATGAATGACATGACGTATGAAGTTAGTAGAAGAATGAATGACATGATGTATGAAGTTAGTAGAAGAATGAATGACATGACGTATGAAGTTAGTAGAAGAATGAATGGCATGACGTATGAAGTTAGTAGAACGATACGTGACTGAAAATTGTCTCGTGTCCCCGACTTCAAAGGTTCTGGAATGTGCTGCGACCATTGGTGCTGTTTTTCCTACTGGCGGCTGAGGTAATTTGTTTTGGAGAGGAACAATTTGCCAGCATAGGGAGAGTGGGCAGATGTGACGTCACAACGAGTGCACTAGATTAACCGGGTTTACGGGCTTTACGGGGCTGTGTCGCTCCGCATGACACGATGATATATTATGATGTAACGAGCTCAAGCACATACAGGCATGAGGCATGAATGGGCATACATGGACATGAAGCACACATAGCAATGACTTATGAAATATTTTAGAGTTACACGAGACTGCAAGAATTAAACTAGATGTAATACTAACTGCAGTAAGGCGATAGTAGGACACGCATAGCAACATAGTACGGTAATTGTAGTAAGGCGAATGTTATGCGAACAAGCGTCGCTGCAGAAAGATGGATGGCTGGAGGCGGCACGGTCGTTTAAATGATGCAATGCAAGCAATGTTGAACACTCGCAACACTAACCAATTGTTTATTTAGTAGTTACAAATATTTAATGGAGAGTTAGCTGATACATTCGTAGCATTTCAGACATAATTGACGGTTTCATAAACCACAGGAAGTTGAATATTATCAGAGTGGTTATTACCGTTTACGATCAGAATTCGGTTTCAGTCCATCATCGCCCAGGTCAGTTGGAGCGGAGTAATATCTTATGGAGATGGACAGTAACATCTAGCAGTGGTCGACAGCTTTATGATGAAATAACAACCTTCATGTTCCGTTTATGAATGAGGCACTCTCGTTGGAACTAAAACATCATTAAAGTAGGGTTACATCTTTATTTCGATTAGGTATAAGTAATATGCATACATTGTCTATAGTCATTTAAATCAAAATGAACTATTATGAGACGCTAGTCAATATGTCCATGTACGACCTCTTTTTACTAAAATGCGCTGACTAGACGCAAAGTCAAGCCGTAAGTGCATTACCGTTAGTTAAATATTTTGAACCCAATTAATAGTCCTTTCAAACATAATTCATTCCCGTGAAATAGACTCGAAGAGCAATACTTTGATATGGAAATGTTGACTCCATTCAGTCTCCTCCATCGGCTTCTGATGCATAAACAAATATTAAAATGAAACTTTGCTTCATTAATACGTCAGTCTTGAAGAGGATTTGTTGTGCAAGCAGTCTCTGGTAAGCCTTATTGTCGCAGTCATTTCAGTCCCAACAATAATACTTAGTGACTTCACATGAAAAAAACATTGTTGTATGACGCTGATGTTAGTACACAATTCATTTTGAACGTTCATATTGACAGATAGGATTTATTTAGGAGTATCCAATCGTGAAATAGTTCATCGTTTAAACAGAGTTATTCGCGGAAAATTATTTCCAATTTTTCATCTAGATGTTCCGGAGTTTGGCCCCTTACATCTTCATGTGGTGCATGAGAACTGCGAAGAGTTGACGAGTAGCCTACCGATTAATACGATTCAATTAATTACGTTGATAATAATGAATAATTTGCAGTACCTGTAATGATGTTTCTTCTAACGATCATTGTCCCGTTTAACCCAGATATGTGCCCCATAGTATGATTAATAGCCGCTATCAAAATAGGACAGAGAAGTTTTTCAACTGTCCTTTTGTTTTCCGATCCTCAACATGCCTGCAGCCATATGGTTTTTGCGAGATGGCTTGGTTTCACTAGCTTGCATTGAAAGAACTGACTGCATTGGCTAGAAGTAAAAAGGTTGCCTCCTCACTCGCAACCCTTTCTACGTCTACCGCCCCACGAAGAACACCACACACGTTTCTTGTGCGCCTCAACACTGCATCCGTGAACGTCTCCCACTCCTCCTTGGCACTCCTAAGACCTTACGCTCCCACATTGTCATATTTTTTCCTGAAAGGCCCACTGTAACTCCTTCACTGTTTCTCTCCTCTTCACTGTTACTCTCCTAGTGGTGCACCGTATGGTATTTGATTTGATCCTCAGTTCCACCAGAGCCTCAACGCGAGTCATAAAATGGCTCCCCCGTAGGGCTCGATGATCATGGGTTCCAGTAGGCTAGCACGCTTCAGTGTGCAAGAGAAAAATAATGCTTCTGAAGTTAGATTTTTTTTTAATTTTAGCACTCACCTCAACCTGCCTCGACTCACCTCGTCCCCTTCACTCACAGTGCCATTAAGACTTTCACTCTCTCAAATCAACATCAACATTACTTCACCATTTAGCCATCAAAACGCCTAGCTGTGCTCAGACATTTATTAGGCGCCCAGGAGAGCGAAAATTCTCCCACCGTGAGTTGAACTAAACTAACTATCACACCGCATAGTCCTCCTAGGGCCCCTGCGGGCGTCTAACGATACATAACTACATAACTAATCCAAAATTGATCACCATGATAAAGGGCACAGATAAATAATAAAGCCCACGAAATAAGAAAGAATAAAATACTAAAACAAAGTGTTAATGATCAATAAAATGAATAATCATCCATCCACCCCAAACGGACGGACGAGGATCCACTGGCTCTGTACTATTTGAGCGGGATTCCATTGCAGTTTGTTCAGTCCCACAGGGACCTTGGTGTGGTGGTGGACGTGAAAGTGAAATTCCACCATCGTGTCAGAGAGGTAGTGGGAAAGGCTTCAGGATTTGCCAACAACCTGCTGAGAACAACTGTTTGCACATCAAGGCTTATCATGGATTATTGTTCGTCAGTGTGGAATGTAGGATTTCTTGGGGATTTGAGATTGCTCGAATCTGTGCAGAGAAGATGGACAAATAGTGTGGATGGTCTGGCTGAATTGGATTACTTTTCCTGACTGAAGCAACTAGGCTTATTTTCTACAAGAGGAAGGCTTCTCAGGGCGGAATTTATTTAATATTGGAGGATCATTCGTGGGATGGATGTTGGCGCCGACCTTGGGGGTCATTTTTCGAGACCTCCTGATGTGAGAACACGAGGCCATCCTTATAAGCTTTTGATGCCGGCTTGCAATACTAACATCAGGAGGAGATCCTTTGGAGTATGATGTGTTCAGTTGTTGAACGGTCTTCCAAGTTTTGTGAGGGAGTTTGATTCCCTGGCTGCATTTAAGGGGTCGCTGGCGGAGTTTCTGGGTGATGTTCTGTTTGAGCTTGTTCAGCTTTGTGTGTATACTTCTTCCACATGTTGATCTTGTAACCTTAGTATCTACCTGCCAGATGCTCCATCTCCTTATGGGTGGCTCATGCAACTGTTTTTTATTTCCGTTGTGCTTGCGTGTGGGTGGTGTTGTGTTTCTGTCTCTTGATATCGTTGTGGTGTTGGAGTGGTGGCTGTATGGGTTCTGGTGTGGGTGTGTCTGAATGTGTTACATCTCCGTGCACTTCTCTGTTGCGCGGTGCAGTGTTCTGGCTTCATTGTTTTCCTGTCGTTCATACTGCTTGTTCCTAGGATAGCCAGCGGTGCGCAAAAAAATTGCATGTCAGTGGGTGGTGGGGTGTTGAGGTGGTGGCTGTGTGGGTTGTGGTGTGAATGTGTTGCGTCTCCGTTCGCTTCTCTGATGTATGCAGTGCCGTGCACTGTTCTATTTTTTTGTTATTCATGCCGTTTATTCATATGATAGCCGATGGTGTGCACTAATTCCAGCTCGTAAACCAGTGTTTTCATAGCTGTTCCCAAGATGAAATTGGCGCGCATGGCTGTGCTGGCCTCCCCTGGCTCTGTTTCTCCTCAACGGTTTGTGAGGAGCAAGAACAGCAGCGAAACCACCTCCGTAATTTACCCTCCACCAACGACCGAAACACTCTGATTCAAATTCTTAACGCAGAAATATATGCAGATATCCGGGCGCAACAGACGAACCTATGGCTGGACGTGCTTGCAAACACTAACTTCTGAACCTCACCATCAAAATTATGGAAATTCATTAAGAGCCTCAACAACACAAACTCGAACCACGTAGACGCACACGCGGCATTCCTTCCACCCAACAGCCACACCATACCATCAGACCAACAACAAGCAGACATACTCAACAAACACTATTCAAACACTTGCCTCCTGCCACACCACCCAGACAATAGGAGGATACTCAAACAGTTACATATATTGCAGACTGATCCAAACATGGATAATCCCTTCACACCAGCCACGACACTAGCCGCCATTCGCCAAACCAAAAAGTCCTCAGCAGCGAGCCCAGAAGGCATATCATACATTCACCTTAAACATCTAAGGCCACACGCTATTTCGGCCCTCACAGACATCTTTAACGTTTCCATACTACACAACACAATTCCCAACATCTGGAAACAAGCTAAAATTATCCCCATCCTGAAACCCAACAAAGTTTCTAGCCTCATACAGACCCATTTCCCCCCTTCCAAAACCCTCAAAAATCTTGGAGAGACTGGTTCTAAGCAAAATTATTGCACACATCCCACTCTCCCCTACGCAACACGGTTTCAGGGATCAACACTCCACAACCACGCTCATCACCAACCTCACACAGAACATCCATGAAGGCCTGAACGAAAAGAATCCAGTCAAACGAACCCTGGTATGCACTATCGATATATATAAGGTCTTCGACACAGTTCCATGACACGTCCTTATAAACAAAATACTCAACACCCACATCCATCCAAATTACAAGAAGTGGCTTGCTAATATCCTCTCCGGTAGATATGCACACACTGTCTACAACAACAAGCCTTCGCGAATCCTAAACTTTTCCCATGGTGTCCCACAGTGATGCGTGCTATCCCCCTCCCTTTTCAATGCCTTTATGCATGACCTGTCCATTCCAACAGAACCCAACACCAACATCAGCTCATACGCGGACGATCTCACAATATTTACACAACAGCACAAACACGAGACCGCAGCAGCACACCTACAGCAGTACGTGAACTCCCTTGAAGTCTGGCTGCTGGACAACAGAACGAAGGTGTTCGCAAGCGAGTCGTCTCTCACACTGTTGACTCCGGATAACAGTGAACACCGCATCCACCCTCATGTCACGCTCAGCAACACCCCCATACCCCTCAGCCCCACTACAACTATCCTTGGAGTAACTTATGACACGGGGATGACCCAGGTAAAACGTGTCTCGGGTACTCACTACAACATCCTACGGTCACTCCCAGGAATCAATTACAACACTATACAAGCAATTCATCAGGCCCGTTTTCTCCTATGCAAACATCGCTTAGTCCTCGTACCTTGCACTCACACATATTAACTCCCTGCAACGGATACAGAACACGGCCTTGCGCATCGCAACGGGCTGCACACAGACCACTCCCATTCCGCACTTGCATGAAGAAACCAAGGTCCACCCACTCAAGCATCATCTTAATATGAGATGGACGCAATTCTTAAACAAGATTTCAGACCTGGCACACCCCTGCCACAATCAACTGAACCCTCGTCCAACCAACCGACACCTCCATAACACACCGGCAACACACTTCGGTTTCCTTTATGCAATCATTCCTGAACCTACATATAGCACATCTATGCACAAACAGATGCACACTTCACAGCACTTGCATTAGATGAACACAGAGTCAACATGATCTTGCAGAGCCACCCGCCTGGGGTGGACGTGGAGAAGTTTTGGCTGCCCAGGGGTGACAGGGTCAACCCCATTCTCTGATATTTGGGATACGATGATCTATCCAAAGTACTATAACCTCAACAGAATCACCAACAAGGCCCGCATAAACACGTACGGACTTAATACCCTCGAAAACATGCTTAAAAACATCGGCGCTGGTCTTGCCACAGAAAATAAGTCAAAAAACGCACACGGAATGACCCAACAGCCACCACTCGTGCCAACACTAGATACACAACCAATACAGAAGCCCATCAAAACATCATCGCAGGTCCTCGCAAAAAAGTTCCTGCGATCAATCCAGTCCGAGTTAGAGGCAGTAGTCGCTGCTCCGCTAGTACAACCCGCGTAAACGTAAACGAAAGTATGTGCTGACACAAGGCCTCAAAGTAGAATCAGTATAAGTCAAGAAAATCATGTTAATGAGACCAACGGTTTTCTCAAATGTTACTATGTGAACGCTAGAAGTCTCCAAGACAAGATCGAAGAATTAGGTATCCTTGCAACGAATGAAAGTATCGACATAATAGCAATCACGGAATCGTGGATGAAATTGAGCACCAGGCATTATTTAGACGAATTTACTCTCCCCGGTTACGCACTATTTCACAAAGATATAGACAAGGCCGAGAAGGCAGTGGAGTGCTGTTTCTTGTGAAAAACACCATACAAATAATAGAAGTCACTATTCCAAACAGCAGACACAACATAGTATCAATCAAAGTAGTCGGTAAACATATAATATGGTAAATCACTCTCGACTATCGTTCCCCAAAAAGCAATGTGGCCGATTATATCGATCTTCACAACACCCTCGTCGATTTCGCCACAACACAACACAGTATTGTGCTCGAAGACTTCAATATCCCTGACATTGATTGGGAAACAAACAAATGCACTGCCACCGGCCAACGTCTAATTGCCTTTGCAGACGATAAGTTCATGACCCAAACGGTGAAGACACCTACAAGAGGTAGCAATATTCTTGATCTATATTTTGTGCAAGCGACTCATGCCACGAACGTCGAAATGGGATAACCACTCGAAGCTAGCGACCACAACTGTATCCGCTTTTTGATAAAGTTTGAGTTGAACACGTCAACAAACTGTGAATAAGCCCCTAACTTTAGATTAGCTATCTCTGATGACGTAAGAGAGTCAATGGCGTCAGAAAATATAACCCTTGGACAAGATGTCAATCAATCGCTTAACAATTGACTGCACTTAAAAATATTCAATATGAGCATATCCCGCGCCAAAACAGGCAAACAGCAGTTTACAAGTGTTTACAAGTGCAGGAAGATAACAACAGATCTATTGGCCCAAACATGGTTGCCTTTTGGTAGCATGAGTGTTAGTTCTGGAGTAGAACGTCTGGGAGGCCTATTGGCCCAAACTAGGTTGCCTTTTGGTAGCATGAGGATCAGTTTTTAAGTAGAACGTCTATGAGAGCTTCATGTGCCATTTCTGTTTTTTTTTATAACAACAGGAAATGGAACTGTTTAGCTATTTATCGGCGATGCAAGTAGATCTTATCGAGCAGCGACTTGAACGTTTTGATTGTATTGCTGTTTACAACTTCCTCTGGAAGTTTGTTCCATCCTACGACCACTCTATACGTCAAGAAATTGCGCGTGATGTCGAGTGAGAAACGTTTCCCAACGATTTTGTATCCATTGTTCCCAGTCACTTCGTTTGTATCTAGCGTGAAAAGGCTTGCTCGGTCGACGTTTTCCTTACCCTTCATAATATTCCACACTTCTATCATGTCGCCTCTGACTCGACGTTTCTTGAGCGAATACGTATTGAGTTCACGAAGCCTGTCTTCGTACGATTTATTCCGCAGCGAGGGGATGAGTTTGGTAGCTCTACGTTGAACCTTCTCAAGTTTAATAACGTCTCTTCCAAGGAATGAAGACCAGAATTGAACGGCATACTCGAGATGCGGTCTAACAAATGCATTAAATAACTTGAGCAAACTGTGCTAGTTTTTGTAAGAGACAGTGCGGGATATCATACCTAGCATTTTGTTGCCTTTCTTGGCAGCATCGTTACATTGCTTGCTGTTTTTCAAGTCGTTACTAATGAAGACACCTAAATCTTTCTCTTCGGGGACGGGAAGTAGTTTATTTCCAGACATTGAATATTCGTGTTTGTGGTTATGAAGACCTATGTGCATAACTTTGCATCTGTCGACAGTAAATTTCATTTGCACTTTTCTGACCAATCAATAATTTTGTTTAAGTCTAGTTGGATTTGGTGACACTCTAGTTCAGTTTGCACTTTTTCTCCGATCTTAGTATCGTCTGCAAACTTGCTAATGCTTGAGAGTACGTTGCTATCGAGATCGTTAATGAATATTATAGAGAACTGGCCCTAACACGAATTCTTGAGGCACGCCGCTTGTAACGTTACCCCAGGGGGAGGAAGCTCCGTTAAGTACAACTCGCTGCCGTCTGTCCGTAAGCCAGCATTTTCTCCAGCTGGTAAGCTTGCCTCGAATACCGATGCTGTGCAATTTACTTATTAGGTGCTTGTGACGGACTTTATCAAAGGCCTTTTGAAAGTCAAGGTAAATGATATCGATTGGAGATATTGTGTCGTGGATTTCGATTATATTTCTGAAAAAGAGTAGCAGATTTGTAAGACAGGAACGGTTGTGTCTAAAGCCATGCTGGGAGTCGCCAATCAATTTGTTTGATTCTCAGAATTTTGTAATTTTATCCGTTATCAAACTTTTCATCAACTTGACAATGACTGAGGTGAGACTAATTGAGGTGAGACTAAACTTTTTGTCCTTTTTTTAAAAATTGGGGTAACATTGTTCTCTTTCCATTTAGCGGGGCAGGTGCCATTTGTGAGAGATTGGGTGAAAAATGTTTGATAAATGTTCGGCGATTTTGTTTCTAGTCTCTTCTAGAATTCTAGGATGAATTTGGTCTGGCCCTGGAGATTTGGTGACTTTCAATCCATCTATATATTTGATAAGTTCGGGGGGGGGGGGGGGGACTTTCACTGCGGTGAGGGCTTCAATTTGTTTTGGTGTCGTCCGTTTCTAGCTCACAAAAATCGTTCGCGAGAGGACCTATTACAGATTTTACATTTTTTTTGCTCGAAATACAACTAAAAAATTGTTTCGGAATAGTTTTGGCATTGGCAGCAATTTCATTTCCATAATATTTCTTTTACATTTCAGGACCCTCTTTAGATCTCGTCTGCTAATTTTGTATTCATTTTTTGCTGCGTCGTCATGTGGATGTCTCTACTTAACCGAATGCTTTGCTTTCTTTCGTAAATGAAGGCGCTGCAATTCTCCTTTCCAGTACTTGGGCTGAAAGGCTGTTGTTCGCCTGTTTTTGCGCGGGATATGCTCATGTTCGATACTTTTAAGCGCAGTCAAGAAATAGTCAAGCAATTGATTGACATCTTGTCCGAGGGTTATATTTGCTGACGCCATTGACTCTCTTAAGACATCAAAATTAGCTAATCTGAAGTTAGGGACTTTTTCGCAGTTTGTTGATGTTTTCAACTCGAGCTCTATCAAAAAACGAATACAGTTGTGGTCACTAGTTCCGAGTGGTTCGCCTACTTCGACGTTCGTGACATGAGAGTCGCTTGCACTAAATGGGAGATCAAGAATGTTGCTACCTCTTGTAGGTGTCTTCACCATTTGGGTCATGAACTTATCGTCTTCAAAATCATCAGACGTTAGCCGGTGGCAGTACATTCGTCTGATTCCCAATCAATGTTGGAGATATTGAAGTCGCCAAGCACAATACTGTGTTGTGTTGTGACAACATCGACGAGGGTGTTGTAAAGATCGATATCATCTGCGACCTTGCTTTTAGGGGGGCGATGGACGAGAGTGATTTGACATTTTCTATGTTTACCGACCATTTTGATTGATACTATGTCGTGCCTGTTGTTTGGAATGGTGACTTCTAATATTTGCAGAGTGTTTTTCACGAGAAACAGCACTCCTCCGCCCTCTCGGCCTTGTCTATCTTTGTGAAATTGTGAGTAATCGGGAAGAGTTAATTCGCCTAAATAATGCCTGGTGCTCAATTTCATCCACGATTCTGTAAGAGCTATTATGTCGATACTTTCATTCAATGCAAGGATACCTAATTCTTCGATTTGTCTCGGAAACTTCTAGCGTTTACGTAGTAACATTCGAGAGTACCGTTAGTCTAGTCACATTGACTTGATTTGCTTGACTTATTTTGCTTTTACTCTGAGGTCTTGTGTCGGAGCCAAGACTTTCGCTTTCATTTACACGGGTTGTACTGGCGGAGATGCGACTACTGCCTCTAACTAAGACTGGTATGATGACAGGAACTTTTTTGCTAGGACCTGTGGTGATGTTTTGATGGGCACTTGTATTTGTTGTGTATCTCGTGTTAAAACGGGAGGAGGTCGCTGAGTAAATCAGCCTATGTACTGGAAAGGAGAACTGCAGCGCCTTCAGTCACGAAACAAAGCAGAGCACTCGATAAAACAGAAACATCCACATGACGACATAGCAAAAAATGAATACAACATGAGCAGAGGAGATCTGAAGAGAGCCCAGAAACGCAAGAAGAAAGATTATGAAAATGAAATTGCGGTCAATGCCAAAATTAATCCAAAACATTTTTTTATTTATGTTTCAAGCAAAAAAATCAAGATCTGTAAATGTTCCTCTCAAGAACGATGTTGGTGAGCTAGAAACGGACGAAACCAAAATGAGTGTCCTACCTAATGAATACTTTTGTTCTGTATTTACATCAGAGAATCAGAATATTCCTAATCCTGAGGATATCATAGCGGTAAGACGAATTAAACCCTTTAGCACAGTGAATTTTTCCCCCGCCAAAGTTATTGAATAAATAGATAAATTGAAAGTCACAAAATCTCCAGGTCAAGAGCAAGTTCATCCCAGAATATAGAAAGACTAAAGACGAAATTGACGAACATTTATCAAACATTTTCACCCAATCTCTCACAAATGGCTCCTGCCCCTCTGAATGGAAAAAGGCCAATGTAAACCCAATTTTTAAAAAAGGGAACAAAAAGTGTCCCAGAAATTGCCGCCCAATTAGTCTTACCTCAGTCACTGGCAAATTGATGGGAAATTTGATAACGGATAAAATTACAGAATTCTTAGAATTAAACAAATTGATTGGCGACTCTCAGCATGGTTTCAGACACAACCGCTCTTTTCTTACGAACCTGCTACTTTTTTCGATAACATAATTAAAATCCACGACACAAAATCTTCAATCGATATCATTTACCTCGATTTTCAAAAAGCCTCTGATAAAGTCCCCCACAAGCGTCTAGTTAGTAAATTGCACAGCATCGGTATTCGAGGCGAGCTAAACAACTGGATAAAATGCTGGCTTACGGATAGACAGCAGCGAGTTTTACTTAACAGTGCTTCCTCCTCCTGGGGTAATGTTACAAGCGGCGCGCCTCAAGGCTCCGTGCTAGGTCCAGTTCTCTTTACTATATTAATAAATGATCTCAATAGCAACATACTCTCAAACATTAGCAAGTTTGCAGACGATACTAAGATCGGAGAAAAAGTGCATACCGTACTAGAGTGCCAGCAGATCCAACTAGACTTGAAAAAAATTGATGACTGGTCAGAAAGTGGCAAATGAAATTTAATGTAGACAAATGTAATGTTATGCACATAGGTCCTCTTAACCTCAAGCACGAATATTCAATATCCGGAAAGACACTCATTCCTGTCACTGAAGAGAGAGATTTAGGAGTCACCATCATTAACGACTTAAAAAGTAGCAAGCAATATAACGATGCTGCCAAGAAAGGCAACAAAATGCTAGATCTGATATCCCGCACTATCTCGTACAAAAATCCACACAGTATGATCAAGTTATAAAATGAATTTGTTAGACAGCATCCGCCTCTCGAGTACTCTGTTCAATTCTGGTCTCTATATCTTAGAAAAGACGTTATTAAATTGGAGAAGCTTCAGCGTAGAGCTACCAAACTCATCCCTTTGCTGCGGAATAAATCGTACAAAGACAGGCTACGTGAACTCAATCTTTATTCGCTGGAGAAACGTCGTGTCAGAGGCAATATGATCGAAGTGTGAAAGATTATGAAGGGTAAGGAAAACGTCGACCGAGCGAACCTTTTCACCCTAAGTACGAAAGGAGTGACTAGGAACAATGGATTCAAAATTGTTGGGAAGCATTTCTCACTCGACTTCACGCGCAATTTTTTCACGAAGAGAGTTGTCGAAGAATGGAACAAACTTCCAGCGGAGGTGGTAAACAGCAATACAATCGAAGCGTTTAAATCTCGGCTCGATAAGTTCTACATAAATCGCCGATAAATAGTTAAACCATTCCATTTCTTGATGTTTTTCAACAGAAATTGCGCATGACGCTCTCTTAGACGTTCTACTTCAGAACTAATCCTCTTGCTATCAAAAGACAACCTAGTTTGGGCCAATTGGTCTCTTGGTGTCTTCCTACACTTGTAAACACTTGTAAACATCTGAAAGCTGCGGTGCGGGCACCACACAGCTCTACAGTCATACCAGCGTAGACTGGGAAATGTCCCTTCCGGGTTTCACCCGATTCGGTTGCGCACGTCACAACGTCGTGGCCAACCATCGCACCCGGCAGGCTCCACCATAACGTCACGTCAGTGTGTGATCTATGGGAGCGCCCGCGCGACAGCATTAACTACCTCAGGGGTGCAGGCCTAATATAGGGCCTGTCAACGGCTGTAGCACTCCATACACATACACGTCGGTGGGTTCCCGGGCCTCGGGCTGTGCACTGGCAGTGGCTCCTCCATCGTAGGCGGAGTTGGTGTTGAGCAAGAACAACTGGTTTAAGGCGCTGCTGGAGGAGGCTGCATAGGTAAGGGCACAGGTAAGAGACATGAAATACTAACCAGCCGCCAACAAGAGATGACCTGTCACGAACTTATTTCAATCTCTCGTTTCGCTTATGAAAATGGTGCATTTAAAAATCGAGTCTAATGTGATAGACCTAAGAATTGAAAACCCATTGCTAGACGATGAAAATAAATGAATCAATCATAATAATTTGAAATTAAGCCAAAAGCCAAGTTGATGCGATTAGATTAGAGTGACGAGGCTTTCTAACCCGCTGGAGCCAACGTCCTTCTGGCGCCGAATGTCAAGCTAGCAAACAGTGCTGCATCAAGTTAGTCTTTGTATTTCTTCTTAATGTTCGAGTTAGGTTTACTACTGAGCAAAGTCAAAATACTTTACGTGGCGAACGTCTATGCTATGTACGGGTGCCACAGGAGGTACAGGAGCTCCTAAGATGCTGAGGCCATATTGTCCCAGAACTCCCCGGATGGCAGTAAGTAGGATTAACACACTACCTACCCTGCTTCAGAGCCCCAAGGATTTGCAATTGTCCATAAGGTGTCGGGCTACGCGCTCCAACACCTGCTGAGGGGAAGATGAAAAAGAGACAGAAAACGTGGATCCCACGCATGAGATCTACACTAGGTGTAGGGAATTTCACGCATGAAAAAAGCAAGAATGGAAAGAAGAAGAAGGAATAGTTGAAGAAAAAGGTTTAATGAAAGAAAGCGCTTAACTTGGCTGCTATTTGCCACCCAAAAGAAGAATAGTTAGAACCGGTATGTGTATGTTTGAGTGTGCGTGTCTGTGTGTGTATCTGTTTGCGTGCACGCGTGTGTGTTTGTATGTAACGACTATTATGCGAGTTGTTTAGATACATATAACGTAAATAAAAGTTAAGCAAATCAGGATGGAGGAGGAAAGGAGAGATAGTGAAGGGTGAAGAAGAGGTGAGTCTGAAGGGAAACTGAGGTTCGTTCCTACGGTTAGGCCGTGACTTCATGCGGCCCCTGAACCTAACAGATGCCTATGGCGGGGGTGTTGATGCAATTAAACCAAATACAGACTCCACGTCAAATTCATACGCATTGACTGTGGATGCACAGGGTACCTGGTAGCTATTCGGACCTTTTTTAATACCTGGTAAGAGAGCGAGATAGCAATTTGATATACAGCTCGTTAACCGGATAAAGTAGAACATGAATTTAGCTTTAAAACATTGTACAGCTAATAACAATTAATGATGAAACCAAAATCAGAATTAACTAAATTCCATCATAAATATTATCAATTAGGAAGGTGGGAGAATTGTAAATAAATAATAGCTTGGTTAGTTCACTAATAAATAAATTTCGGGAGTGGCAAATTGATGCTGCATCACAATAAAAATAATTAGCAAGCGTATAAAACTAATAAACAGAAATTTCAAGAAATTAAAAAAATGTATATCAGAAAAATTTAATTGCCACTTTGGCTAACAATTATATATTCAATTGTCTACGAATTAAGCTATTGGCTACCAATGAAAAAAACATTCTTTTAGTATCCATGACGAATATTTTGTGAATATCTCATTCATGAGTTTGGCGAGTTTGCAGCTTTTCATAATGAATGCTGGTCATTCAGCATGGCTTATTGTGGAGAGGAAGCAAGATTTCCGGGCCGGTGTCGGCCAATCTGATCAACCAGATATCCCGTACCTGGTTAATATCCCAATCCAGTGCATCCCTAGCATTGTTAAACCCTAGGCCTACCCGGGGTGAGTCAGTAAGCAGGCAAGGAAAACTGGGAAAGCGATCTGCACCAAGCTTGGTGCCTCGCGCATGAGAACACAACAATGCAAAGCGAGGGGGCAAATAATAGAAAACGGTGCATGGAAGATGAAGCGCGGGGCCCAACGTTTCTTCGAGATTACACCAATACCGCCTTGAGTATCATCAAACCCACATGATGGACGTAATCAAGCTAATTTAATCTAACCAAGCAGGCTACAGCTAGTCCAACCTAGGGCCTCTATGGGCTTAGAAGGTGAGCGTGCAGATGGTGCTAACCTGCGGGTACTTGGAGCAGATGTAGCGAATGATGGGCGGCTGCAAGTCTACGCCCTTGCGGTACTGAAGGCGTCGCAGCACCACCACCACGACTAGGGACGATACAACACATGAGGAAGAGGGCTTCAAGTGGCTGAAATGAGCCTTGCTAATAAAGCAAGATGAGAGCTAGTGTTATGGTGGCAGCCAAGTACAGCAGTTATATGCCTTGGCAGTGTATCTTGTCCAACACTTTCCTAGTAGGAATCGGGCAAATTGAGGGGAGAATGTATCAAGATAATATATCCCGCCCAACACTGGTAGTCCATGAGAGCAAGTATGAACTTATCTACGTAGCATTACTTGACCTAGATTGCATTACTTGACCTAACTACATTACTAGACCTTGACTGCATAACTTGACCTAGACTGCATTACCTGACCTAACTACATTACTTGACCTAACTACATTACTTGACCTAGACTGCATTACTTGACCTAGACTACAATATTTGACCTAGACTACATTACTTGACCTAGACTGCATTACTTGACCTTGACTGCATAACTTGACCTAGACTGCATTACTTGACAAGACTGCTTTACTTTACTAGACTGCATTACTTTACTAGACTGCATTACTTTACTAGACTGCATTATTTGACTAGACTGCATTACTTAACCTAGACTGCATTACTTGATCTAACTACATTATTTGACCTAGACTACATTACTTGGCCTAGACTGCATTACTTGACCTAGACTGCATCACTTGACCTAGACTGCATTACTTGACCTAGACTGCATTACATGACCTAGACTGCATTACTTGACCTAGACTGAACGTGACAGAGTTACAGATGGTTACCAAAGTAGGCCAATGGGAATTTTTGTTTCGCTGTAGCTACACAATATTAGCAAGTTTCTAAATAAGATCATTATTCAATGTCCTTCATAATGATTCTTACCTTTGATTTTTACCTTTGCAGCCTCCCCATGGGCTCAGCATACCCAGTCGTCAGGTGCACCGAGCCAGGAGAGGCCAGCACAGCCATGCGCGCCAGCACCTACAAAGACTCCGCAGAACAACAACGGGAAGATGCTGGCAAGGATGCGCACCATTGGCTTCCAGAGAACAAACCCAAAGCCACTCGCATGAAAACCCAAAGCACAACTACGACCCCGCAGAAAACCATGAAAGCAAATACATATACACATATGCATAAATATAAAAAAAAACATGCAACAGGACGAATCACACTACAGACCCGTTAACACGACTGGGAACGCAAGACCCTAGCACTAAACAACCTATTCCCCATAAACTCAGCCAACCCTGCCTTTTCATATCCTAATGCATCGAACATTAAAAACCTTCTTGCCACATCCACAGAGCAGCGGGGCATCCAGAGTTTGTGCTGATGTCCCCACCCCCACGTCCTACCATCCAGCGACCTATGGAACAGAATGGACAAATCAAAACCCTCCGTGTCACAACACAGAATTCTCCAATACTTAATGAGGTCACTTCTCAGTAACCTGCCCTTGATTGAGAAGAAATTGAAAGCCATCAGCCTGTCATGGTAGGACATCTCAGACAGACCATGCACATGTTTGGTCCACCTCCTCTGAACAGACTCCAGCAACTTCACATCCTGGACATAACCAAGTTTCCACATACAGGAGCAGTGATCAAGAATGGGCCTGACATGTGCAACAATGAGTGTTATCATAACATTTGGGCTTCTATTCACTGTCGGCCTAAGCAAAGCACTACAAAGACCAGCAGCTCGTCTCACAATTTCTCTGACATGGCCATGAAACTTAAGACCAACATCCACATGAACTCCCAAATTGCCATGAACTTGGACGAACTCTAAGCCGGCACCCCCAAGAGTGTAAACAGCCTCTGCACCGGGACCAATCCAGCCAGCCAAACGTCTTCCGAAACGTAAAACAACACACTTGCTAGGGTTCAATGACAAATTCCATAAAGATACAGTCCGGAATACTTTGTCAAGGTCTCCCCGCAAAGCAGACACACCACCAATAACATCATGACAATGGAAAGATAAATAAATTTTAAGATCATCAGCAAATGCGCCCAACTTAGATACAAGGCCATCCGTCAACAAATTAACATATATGAGAAAGAGGACTGGACTCAAGACTGAACCCGAATCCCTCTCAGAACATCCCTTTGCTCACTATTCACTCCATCAACGTCAACACTCATAATTCGAGAATGAAGAAAACTACCAATCCACCTCAACACAGCCTCAGAAACTCCAACAGCCTGCAACTTTAGAAGCAAAATGGGATGGGAAATAACGTCAAATGCCTTTGAAAAATCAAGCATGGCCATATCAACCACCAAACCAGCATCAACAGACTTCACTACATCCGAATAGACCAGCAACATCTGATCCTCTGTTGATCTAGCCTTTCTATATTCAAACTGTCTGGAAGAAAAGAACTGTAAGACTCAAAATAGTCCACCAGCTCAGCAGCAACAATCTACTCCATCGATTTGCAGCAAACAGAGGTAGGGCTAACTGGACGATAGTTGAGAGGATCATATCTAGATTTACTTTTAAAAATTGGAATCACCAGTGAACTCTTCCATGCAACAGGGAGCATTCCACTCTGCAGAGAAAGGGTAGAAGCTGTGTCAATTGCACAGTACACTCCTTCAGCAACTTTGGGTGGAGTCCATCCATGTCCATTGCTGAACTAACATTGAGCCCCGTCAGAACGTCATGGACTTTCCGAGCCCTTATGGCAACCTCGATCATTTCGCCATCAAATAAATGAAAAAGGAGCAGGATTGTGAGAAACATCCTCTCTATGTACGTCAGAGAAGGCAGATGACAGAAGCTCAGCCATCTCCAGTGGATCGTAAACCAGCTGCCCACCTGCATTACGAAGTGGTCCAACCTCAAGACCACCTTTCTTCTTCTTTCGTATATGAGCATGAAACCGCTTTGGTGAGTCACTAAACCGTTGCATAAGGTATTCCTTGCACTGAGATTGGCTGAACATAGCATGATTTCGAAACTGACAGTTGAGATCCAGAAAGACAGCTAGTTACTCCAAAGTATTTTGGTCATTTTTGCCAAATCTCTCACTTAAAATCTTGTACTCATCCCACACATTTGCTCTCCTCACCTTCATCCCGTGAGTATCCAGCAAGAAGCACATGTAAGTCTATCAGACTCCTCAGTATAGTGAGGAACACACTATATACCTCACAAACATCAAGGTAAACAAAATCAAGAGACCAATCGATTCTCAACACTGCTTCGGAAATGACGCCGTAGTTACCTCGGCGCCAAGAATACTTCCGAGCTTGGTGTTTGTACCATCAGGCTGCAAGACATTCACAAACAAATAATCACAAATAACATGCGAGTGAGCACACCTCGGAAAAGTAGCCAAAAGAACATCCCCAACACGATCTGGCTAGCTTGTAAAAAATTAATCCAGAATATTGGAATATAGCCCAAATCCACAAATCAAGTCGTACCAGAAAAAATGCTGCTGCATCTGGCAAGTCCAGATTAACCTCCTCATAATTCAGTGATTTTTTCAAATATATACAAACACCATGTTTTCTCACTCCAGTATACGAATCTCTTCTTACAACAGAAAACCCATGAACCTCAACAAAAGAAAAGCAAACCGAGCTTACAAGCCAAGTCTCACCAACCACAAACACCTCCAGCCTATTTTCTGAAATCAAATCTATTTTGTTTGTAAGACTATTGACATTTGCCTGGCAAATTTTCAGCAATAAAAACTGGTTGACGGGCGACTGCAGAGACCGGGGCCACAACAAACTAAAACGAAAAATGAATAATAGGTAGTAAAAGGCTTATTGCAACATCCAACCGTCAAAACAAGAGCATGAATAACAAAGACAATATTGCCCTGAGTGCCTGCAATGCCCTGTTACAGGCGACTGCCCAGCGATCGCGACTCACTCCTGCCAGGCGGGCAGAGGAAGGGGCGGAGTCTGAAGAGCGTTGGGTATCACTGACACTTGGTCGGGGAGAACGGACGCTCGAAGAACAGTGTTTTCCTTCCTGACTGAGAGAGGTTAGATTACGGGAAGAGATCTAGTAAGTATAAAGTACAGAAGAGGATGAGAATGGCTCAGAGCGCCCCAATGAGGTGCAGTAAGAAGTACAGTCATAACACATCACAAAGCAGGATCAGAGCAACTGTTTTAATAAAACTGTCATGGGGAGAACAGTCGGTAAGTGGCGCTGCCCTGCAACATTTTATACAAGTATCCTTCTGCCGCATCTACCACAGGTATCCTTCTGGACACACTGCTGCACAGAATACCGATTGCGGTATCTTTAAAGACACATACCACAGGTATCCGCTAGGCAGCCCAGGTCAGTGGAAGCCGAGGAGGTGGCATGGCATTGTTTCCATCAAGAATCTCAAAACAATCATCGTACGATGGAGGCCAGGCAGAGGCGCCATACCAATAGACTACATGTCAGCACGTTTGGCTGACAAACAGCAAGACTCGGGGCGCTTGCGACTCGAGTCGTTGACGGCCTTCGTCCCCTGAAAGAATTGCTCCTGATTAATTCAGGCGTGACAGGGAGGCACGGTCGCGAGGCCAGCGTAGAACCGTTTCCTCACGTATACACAGCAACAACGAGCCGTTAGCAACACACCACCAGACCAAACCGGTAGAGGTTT
>SDVV010005200.1:0-19425 GCA_016164225.1 Gammarus roeselii | reverse complement strand
TAGTGCCTATAAAATGAAAATATATATTTTTTAACATAGACATTCTAAATGATATCATTCATTATGGAACTTAAGCGTTCCATTATTTTTTTCCTGGTAGCTACACCTTAGTGTTATGCTATTTTTCCTTGGATAATCAATTGTTTAGTACATGCACCCAATCTGTCTGTCTGTATGAGGCAGGCAGAATGGTATGTGATTATCTTCCCTGTCACACATTGTTAGCCAACTATGTTCTGTGTGCAGCCTTTCACCCCCTGCTACTGAGGTCATGAGGACACCCGTCTTCAGGCAAGATTGAACTAATTCTGGCCGAACCTAGAAACCTGGACGAAAATTTCCCTCAAGATAATTTCCTATTGGATCTATTGACACCAACAAGATACTATTCTGCCTTTCCTATCAAATCTTCTTTTCCCCTTCTATATTATCTTTGGACAACCATAACCAAGATAAGTATGGAATATAATTCAAAGAAAAGATATACCTGTACCTTTATTGTCCATGTGTCTGTTTATTGGTGCTTGCCCATAATACTCAACCTCACATGTGGAAAACATAACTTGGAGTCAGATCGTGCCTTGAAAGTGAAAGCACCATATATTTGAATTCTTATCGCTCACAGAAGCTCATTCTTTATTAACTTTTTGATTAACCAAAATAAGGGTAAATTACTCTTCACTAATCAATATCCACATTAAACTCATCAAACACTTAAAATTTCTTGAAAATAATTTTTATCTGTTTGTCGTGTTCGAGAATGTCCCATGGCTTTGTAACTTGTTGTTCCTGAATCATCATAACGAGATAATTCACTGTTGTGCCATGTGTTTGTTCTGTATCCCTGTGCCTATAATTACTAGGCAGTGTATTTGTGCACTGGTAACTTATTACATCCACGTATATAATAATTTTACCTCTAAATTTACAAGTTGTTTTTCTATTTACAGTATTGTTTACATATACACGCAGGAATGTACAGATATTTATAATTTGGGTTGACTGGGAATGCAGTGGGATTTCTGATCACTACAGGTCTACTTCCATATAAACAGGTGATTGCTGCTGTATAATTGTTTGGCTTCCTAACAATACATACATTTTGCTCATTCACGTGATGGTTAAACTACTTGGATCAGTGGTCAAATTCAGCTGTTGACCTTGAACGCGGCAGCGTGGCAAATTGATTACATTCTTCCTGGTCTGACACAAGACATACGGGTCAATAAAGTGATTTTTCTTATAAAATATTTCTATTTTTTTTTATACAGAGCCCTTTCTGAGAAAGTAATAAGCGCTACATCAAGGTTTGAACAAGATCCCATAAGGAGTGACCACTCTAGTGGTTGAAGCACTTGATACACTCTTAAGTGTCTGCATTCGAGAACGAACTCCCTCGCAAGAGCCTGGCTCATGGCATTCAGCTTTAGGGGACTGCGGTGTCCCAACATTAACTTTTCCGACGCTAAGCAGCCCTCGCTAACTTCACGTGTACTTCCCAAGTGCGAGAATACATGGACAGAAGGGACTTGCCAGTATTGCCCTATTGGAAGCTGGTCGATCAAATCACCGCTACTACTGTCAGACCAAACTCAGACGATAGATTGAAGGCAACAGTAAATGCGAAGTTGGCACATTTCGACCTTCGAGGGGCCGTTTGGGTAGTTTCTCCAAGCTAGTCACTAGCCCCATTCTGCCCTGAAACTTTTCAAGATTTGCGCGATAAACATCATGAGAGTCCGGCGGATTTCTCCCTTCCAGCACCTCCCGACGATGACTTTGCATCTCCGGTTATCGCTACTGTCGACGAGGTCATGAAAGCAATGAAGACTTTTCCACGTGGTTCCGGTGCCGATCCGGATGGCTACAGGCCCGGTCACCTGGAGTCAATCCTGAAAAAAAATGCTGTCGGTGCCGTAGTCCGTCTCGCCTCAACTCCCACAGAATTTGTCAAGATGACACTTCAGGGGGAAATCCCTCCTTTTGCCAGAAAGGTCTTTTATGGTGCCTCTCTTAGCGCCCTTTTTAAGAAACACGGTCGTATCCGACCCATTGCTGCCGGCAGGTTGGCTGTGTCCCGTTAGCTAATCGGTTCAACTAGGGTTTGCCACCAGAGGAGGCTGCGAAGCGGCTGTACATGCCACGCGCCATAACATCACTAAATGCCCCATCAAATCGCGTCGTTCTTAAATTGGATTTGAAGAACGCGTACAATTGTATCCGGCGCGATGTTTTCTTGCCAACTGCCCGTGAGCGCACTCCCAGTATTTACCGACTTCTTTGGCAAGTATATTCGGAGCATTCTCTGTTGTTTTTTCGCTATGAAACAATCCACTTTGCAACTGGTATCCAACAGGGAGACCCAATGTGGCCCACTCTCTTTTCCCTTGGTGTTGACCAAATTGCGCGAAGTGCAGTTTCAGAATTGAAACTGTACTTCGGGAGAGCCGGTTATCGTTTTAACGGACTTCCGTGACCTGCAAGTAAAGTTAAACCAAATTGGCTTGGATGTTAACGAGCAAAAATGCATGTTGATCCACGTTAACAGTTTGGACATGGCATCAAGAAAGATCACAGAGACTCTTTTTCGCGAGGTCATCCCTGAAATCAAAATTGCGTCTGCTGAACGTAGCACTGTTTTCGGCGCAACCATCTCTGTCCAAGCTATTCCAGAAGCGCTTGCAAGCAAAATTGACGACCTTAAATTAATGACCTCTCAGTTGAGCGTAATTGAGCCACACCAAGATCTTACCCTACTGAAAAACTGCTTCGTCATTCCCAAACTCCGATATCTGTTGCGCGTTGCTCCCACAAACCTGCACACCAATTACCTTGCTAGTTGCGACGAATCCGTCCGAGAAACTTTCTCAACGATTACTAACATTTTTTTTCCAGATTTTTCGTGGATGCAAGTTTCTCTCCCAGTTAGCTTGGGGGGCTTAGACATTCACAAGGTGCAGGATATCGCCCTGCCCAGCTTCATCTCATCTTTGCACTCTGTCGGTCCCTAAGTCGAAGATTCTCTGTCAAATGTTAACGTTTTTGCCCAGACTAACGAACTTCCGGAAGCAGTGCTGGCATGAAAAGCTGGGCAATTTTGATGAAGCGATCATACCAGAAATAGAGTGATCGCTTCATCATTGGGGCTTAGACGTTCACAAGGTGCAGGATATCGCCCTGCCCAGTTTCATCTCATCTTTGCACTCTGTCGGTCCCTAAGTCGAAGATTCTCTGTCAAATGTTAACGTTTTTGCCCAGACTAACGAACTTCCGGAAGCAGTGCTGGCATGAAAAGCTGGGCATGGTGATGAAGCGATCACACCAGAAATGGAGTGCTGCGCTATCTAGAAGTCATGGGACAGGGAAGGAGTAAGGGTAACTTTGGATGGTCTGTTACATGAGGCACAAGATCCCAAAACTAAGGCTCGTCTCCAGGCTGCTTTTTGTCACGATAGCGGTTCTTGGCTGGAAGTAATTCCTACTGCCCCTCTGAGTACTTTATTGGACCCTGATTTGTTTCAAAATGCTCTTGCGCTCAGAGTTGGTATGCCGGTGTGTTATCCGCAGCTCTGACGCGGCGGTCAGCGTATGGATGAATCCGACACTCACGCGCTCTCGTGCCTTTACAGCGGAGGTCGTCTTCCTCGACATTTGGCTCTGAATGATATAATTGAGCGAGTGCTACGCAAAGTCGGCCTTGGTACGATCCGCGAGATAGGCATCAATCGTTTCAATGGTAAGTGACCTGACGGCGTTACAGTCTTCCTCTTCTTTGGAGTGAAAAATCTTTGCTTGGATTGCACCAGCGTGCACACCTTCGCGATGAGTCACTTGTCTGCTGGCACTTCTTTAAAGGCTGGCAGGGCTGCCAACGCGGCAGAAAGCAAAAAAAGAAATAAGTAACAATCTTTTCTTGACCGCAACCTTTTTGAGCCCTTGGCTATCGAGACGACCGGCGTTATTGGTAAAACCAGCAGCCTCCTGATCCACGACATCGGCTGACAGTTATCTGCCGCCTCTGGGGACCCTCGCAAAACGTTTTGGCTCCAACAGAGGTTAGGACTGGCTGTGCAACGTTGCACAGCCTGTCACTTGGTTGGTACTTCTCAGCATTGTACAGTGCTAAACTTCACTTATAGTACCGAATTCACCCATGTTTTCTCCTCTTCCACAATCAAGTCTGTTATTAGTAAAATCCTCACCAATTTACCTCTGGTCCAATAAATAATACAGTTCAATGAGTCGTAGAAAAAGCTCCACCGTATAAGGTCGAACTTTATAAACTTGAAATTGTTTGGAAGGCATCACTTTGTGTGGGGTGTAAGCTCTGCTGCTGGTGACAACCGTTTCTTGTCTACATCCAGCTTTACATGCAGAGTTGAAAAAGTTTTTCATGTGTCCTGCGGCCAGGACAAATTTTATGATGATTGTTTTAGGGTTTTTCATATTAAACTTGAAAAATAGTCAACTGCTTATGGAAAACATTTCGTTCGACAACACACGCAAACACGAACCTAGGTGCGACGTGTTTATTCCAGTGTACTTACATGCTGGTGAAATCGCTAAGGATGGTTTTCTATGAGAGGAAAATAATAATTGACAGATGCAGCGGTGACTTTGGCGGGAGACAGAATGCCGCTAGTGCTCGGCATTGGAGAAAGGAACCTTGGGGAGATAATCAGTAGATCAATGAGGTACCTGAGAAAGGTGTGAGGAATGGGCCCTGAAGACCAGGGAGATCAAGTCTGGGGATACACAACAGTGACAATGGGGGGAAGGAGGTTGAACATCAGAGATTTTTTTACCAGTGGCTCACCTGCGTGGTACCAAGTCCCGACTACACAGCTATCCCCTGATATCATTGTTGTTGACCTTTTATTCAATGTGGTTTGCACTGTACTAATGCATTACACTTAGTAGTAGCCCAGATTGCACAATTAGGCACAGGGTTGAGAACATTACATGCATTTCCATTGCTGAGTATGAAGAACCAAACCAGCCATGCACTTAAGGTCCGGAGCTGAGATTGGCCCATCTAGACCTTTGCGTGCGCTCTCAGAGTATATCTGTTGCATTATGTGCGCTACTTTAACAAGATACTGACAAATATACACAGCGGAGAGCTAGAGGTGCATACGCCGCGCAATGTACTGCATAATTAATTTGTGTAGAGTTTGAGATGACTGCACATAGACCCAAACGTCTGTCGTCAACCAGGCATCCTAATAAACATAATGTAATGTATAGAAGATACTCTTTCCTATGGTGTTATAAAAATCATAATTAACAATCATAGTAGGTTCTCATTAAAAATTGCCATCACTAACAACACTGTTCACATATCTCCCGACCATACGACTGACAACGATAATGCTTAATTTTGCACTTCCACTCAGCTGTCTGTTACATGAATGTTACAGCAAACTTGTTTACCAAACGTGTGTGACACGTTTGTGTTTGTTTTCATCTATTGTCAAAATGCAGTTACCCATATTAAGTTCTTGTTCAAACCATGCAGGGAGTAATATAATATTGCAATTGAGCTATTGTTGCATTCATACTAAACACTGATGCACCTCATCTTGACTAATATTACATGTTGGTTTGTAAATAAATAATTTTTTGTTCTCCTGTCTATATATGCGATATTGGTTTTTGTTCATTTCTCTAATGAACAGCTGACAATTGTTGATCCTGCCTGTCCAGTCAAAGAAATCAGCTACTAGTTCTTCAATGATAGTGATGTCCAATGGTTAGGAATTTTGGTGGTGGCTTCAATTGATATGCTTTGGAGGAAAATGCGTGCATAAAATTATGGCAGAACAAATAATTTGTAGATTTGGTCTTGTGCGATGTACTGTTTCGGCATGCAATATTTTGGAAAGGTGTCTTCACGTGCAGATTGCACAATTTGGCAGGCAGTGCACGCGAACATTGATAAGAAATATGTGATGCGCACGTGAAATCTTGAGATGAAGTGCACGTGAAGACACCTTTCAAAATATCGCACGCGGAGACAGTACATTGCACGTAAACAATTCTTCAAAAATATTTGTTTTGCTAAAATTTTATGCATGCATTTTCCTCCATAGCATATAAATTCAAGCTGACACCGAGATTCCTAACCACTGCGCATCATCATCATTGAAGGACTTCTAATATCTGTGACTGAACAGTCCGGATTGTCATCGGTTACTGAGAGAATCAAACGAAAACCAATATCGCATTTTTTTGGCGGTAGAATAAAAAACTGACAATTCACAATACAACGGGCAATATCAGTCAAGTCAAAGCGCATCAGCGTTTGGTATGAATGCAACAATAGCTATACTGTAATATTGAATTACGCCCTGCATGGTTCGAACAACAATTTAACATTACTGCATTTTGACAATAGATGAAAACCAACACCGACGTCACACACGTTATGTAAACAAGTTTGCTGCAACATTTATGGAAGAGACAGAGGAGTGGAAGTGCAAATTAGGCATTGTTAGTAATGGCAATTTTTATTAAGAACTGACAGGTATTGTTCATTTTAATTTATACCTACCATAAGAAAGAGTCTCGTCTAAATGTTACATTCTGTTTTGTATGACTCCTGGTTGGTGAAAGACGCTTACATCTATGTGGGGTCATGTCAAGCTCTACACACATGTAATTCTGCAGTCTGTTTCTCAGCGCTCGTAGCCTCGCAGATCTAGTTCTCTGTTTTGTATATATTTGTCAGTGTCTCTGACAGTGGCGCTTGTAACTTGGCAAACATACTGCTGCAAGCGCATGCAAAGGTCTAGATATGCCAATCTCAGCTTGTGAAGCGCACGCCTGGTTTGGTTTTTGATATTTGGCAATGAAATTGCACCAATGTTCTCAACCCCGCGCCCAATTGTGCAATCTGGGTGCGCATCAAATATTTCTTAGCAATGTTTGCGTGCGCTGCCCACGGAATTGTGCAAACTGGGTGGTGGCATCACCTGGGGTAGCTCCTCATAGACAACACTCCCTTAGAAGTGTCATTTCAACTATGGCACTTGAAAACATAAGTCTCTGCTAGTTTAGTCACAGGCCACTTACAGAAATTTAAAGCGGGATTTGAATTTGTGGGAAAATTTCCAATTTGAAGGTCTGTTCTTCAGGTAGCGTTGGCCGGGCTGATTCCCTATGGTCGATTAACCAGGGTGATTCCCTGCACCCTCTGTTTGGGCACCAAACGTTGAAAATGTCACTATATGACAACAAGAATTGAATTGAAAAAGCAGGTCTTTGTTTAGCCAATATCAGCTTCTTTTAGAAATTTGATACACACACAGAATTTTTAAAAAATTGCAAAAGTAAAAGTGTGTTTTTCAGATCCCTGAAAATTTTGGTTTGGAAGAAAATCAAAGTTCAACTAACTTTAATGCCGAGGCTAGAGTTTACAATAGAGTGCGGCAAACTTGAGTGGTGACACATGAAATATGTTGCAGTTTCTTTTGTAAGAATTTTTTTTTGTTGAAAAATTTAAAGTTATGCAAACAAATACAGATGGACTACTGTGAGGAATCACCCCAGGCTCCAAGCAAAAAAAAAAAACAGGGTGATTCCCTGCACAAATTTTGTTAATAAATAATACCTATGTTTTTTCCATTCAAAAGTACTTAAATGTAGTTCATGACACTTATATTGTCATCTGGACCTTTATGACCAAAAGAAGACACCACAGCTAATATCAAAATGGGTAGCTAATTTCATAATGATACAATGTTTATACCATTGGGGGACAATTCTAGGCCTGAGTGTCAACTTTTTTTCATGGTTGCTTTAGAATTGAAAAAATTCCATGTTTACTTAACTTGTCATCTTTTTGAAAGATAATTTCTTGTAATATTTGCTCCAAGAGTGTTGATTATTTCAGGATATGGAAAAATGACATCCAGTAAAGTTAGTTTGCAAATATCAAAGAATTTTTTTTCCTCACATTGAATTGGAAAAAGATTTTCCTGAATGTCATGAACGATTGCAGACCAGACTGAAAAGTTTGGCAGAACGGACCGATATCTCGGTGCAATTTTCGAAGTTAGTAAGTCTTGCCTTGGGCTATTATTTGTGCAAATTTAATTTGTATATGCCTCTTGACCAGTTTGCACAATTGAAATGCGCGAGTGTGCCATAAAGCCTCAGAATGCCTTTGATGCTCTGTCAGGGCTTAATGTTAGTTTGGCAATGGGCATGGATGGACTTCACCCTAAGTTGCTGAGGGAGTGTGCTCTCCAACTGACACAGCCTCTCTTTATTGCTAATCTTTACCCTTTCTCTTCAGAGTGGAGTGCTCCCTAATGCATGGAAAAGTTCATTGGTTATTCAAATTTTCAAAAGTACTGCGGTTTTTCGTATTGACGCCCAGGACATCAGGTCTCGTAGCTTTTATCGGGTTGTTAGGTCACTTGTCTCTGATTTGGGACGTCAGGTTACGCAGCTTTGCAACTACGGATACCATGTTGGAGTCAGGGTGCCCAGCTGTAGCACCTGCAATATAGCTGTCTTTGCATGACCGGTACAGTTGTAACATGCGTCCATGTTGTGGGTAATACAGCTATGACATGAGTCTGCTGAAAGGACTTGCTCTGATTGGAACTGTTGCAGCCGTTACAATTACAGACTTGGCCACGCACTCGCATTATTAGGGCATTGTTATGCCAACTAAACGTAGAGTCTTTCTGAAATGTTACTAACAAAGCTTATATTAAGACCACTGGCCAGACCCTTTAGCACAAAAGGGCTGAGTTGTGTGAGCGTATGAGGGTGTGAGGTGCGCCATGCCGTTGGCCACCCCCGTTTCTGGGGGATGCGGCCCAGTATCTGTTTCTGTAAGACATTTGTTTTGTATAGCTTACACGACTTGGCAAACATAACGATTGTTTGCAAGGTTACACCTCAATGTGGTTGAAAAACTACATTTTCTTGATCATGATAGCTAGTATAAACCTCAATATTGTTGGAACATAAACTTTCCATGTGTGGCTCTCTTCCTTCAGAATACATCTTCTAATATTCTTGAGCCGTGCAATTGGACAAAGTTGTGAAACCTTGTGCATGTTCTGACGTGGTTGCTCCAAATTTGAAATCTTGAAATGATTGACACTACCAGTCTTCTAGGATGGGCTAATAAAAAAAAGATAATATGTTGAGAATTCTGTCGAACATGAAAAGCCGCACTTATGTATTATTTTGATTTGAGTGATTAAGCTTGTCAATAAAGTGAGTCCATGACAGAAACAAAAATTATTTGCGGAACTGTGATGCTTACGATATCTATTTAATAGCCTTTTGTGTTCAATGTCAGCCTTGTAGCTGGGGCGTTAGAATCTTGCTACCGTATGCACCGTGTGTCGTAGAAGGCAACTAAAATTGCGCCCTATAGCGGGGAGTAGAATTGTGCTACCGTTACCCCTGCATGTTGTTAAAAGCAACTAAAAGGGGCTAGGAATCCCGTTCTCTGTAAAACCCTTCCTCAAAGACGGCAAGACAAGCGGGGGGGGAGGAGAGGCTCTCGCCTCTCCGAACCCTATTGTTAGGGTACCTGAATGTGCGTGGCTGTAGTACAAATGATGTAAAGAGATGGGAGATTAGTGAAATGCTTGTGAGGAGGAAGTTTGACGTGTTGGCGCTGAGTGAGACGAAATTCAAAGTTAAGGGAGACTGTGAGTTTGGTGTGATGAATGTAAGAAAGTCTGGTGTGGAGGAAGGTTGGGCACAAGAAGGTGTGGGTTTGATATTTAAGGATCGGTTGGCTAGTAGCGTTACCAAATGGTGGATAAAGGTGTCCTCAAGATTGATGTGGGTGAAAGTCAAGTTAGGCTTAGAAAGATGGGTATTTGTGAGTGCTTAGGGGCCTGGCAGCAAGAAGAGTGAAGAGGAGAGGGAGCAATTCTGGACTGACCTGAGTGATTGTATTGAAAGTTTTGGAGGTCATTTCAATGTAGTTGTACTGGGTGACCTTAATGCGAGAGTTGGAGGTGTAGTGGTTGAGAATGTGATAGAAAGGTATGACATTCCCAGTAGAAATGACAGTGGAGAAAACCTGATAGGTCTGTGTATAGAGCAGGAGTTATTTGTCGTGAACAGTTTGTTCAAGAAGCAAGATATCCACAAGTACTCATGGGTAAGGATGGCCCATGGTGCAGTGGTGGAGAGAGCAATGATAAACTTTGTGCTGATATCTAGGAGAGTGGTGGGGAGGCTGTTGGATGTGTGGGTATTGAGAGGGAAGGGTGGAGGTGTGTCTGACCATCTGCTAGTGGAAGGGAGATTATGAGTGGAGCAGAAGTGAAAGTGCAACAAACAAGTGAGAGGAGGAAGTGAGGTAGTAAAAGTGAGTGAACTGGATGTGAGAAGTAGAGCCCAGGAGTTTCAGCAAGCGTTGAGGGAAGAATATAACAACGTGAGAGGACAGGACCTGAGAGATGTTGAGGAAGAATGAGAGGATGTTGAGGAAGAATGAGAGGCGGTAAGGGATGCGATGAAGGTGTGTGGTGCGCGCCGTGTGGGCGGAAAGTTTGCAAGTGGTGGAACAAGGAGGTCAAACTGGCGTTGGCATAGAAAAGATCTAAATCACGATGGCTAATGTATGTTCATGTGGCAAGCCATCCGGTGACATATATATTTGTGGTGTCATGACCAGGATTGCTTACTTGATAAATTGTGCCTTTTGGAGGTCAGATCCTGTTGGTGTTGTTGATCAATATGGCAGGAAAGGATGACAAAGATCAGGAGTTGATTTTCTCATTGATAAATACCAAAGAGGTGCCAGAGACCATGAGAAAGAAAAGAAGATGGATCAAGATGAAGAAGAGAAGGTACTCGTGCAGAACTGGACCCTGGTTAGTACTTTTTTGAATCCGCTCAAACTCCCAGGTACAGAGGGGTTATCAAAGGAGTCTTTGGAACTAATGAGGTGCATGAAGAAGGATCTTTCAAAATTCCTTGATGAAGATGAGACAGAAGTAAAAAATGAAATTTGTGAGACATCAAGAAGCCTGATGATTGGAGAAAGAAATTTTCTTTGGTTACTGATTAAAGTACTGGAGCTCATTTCAAAGTAAACAACCAATGAAACATTGTGATTTGAGGAAAACATTTTATTTTTCAGATTGGAATACAGGGTCTTATTCCAAAGCTGTCAAACCTAATGAGGGAAGAGAGAAAGTGTTGAAGAAGGAGGAACAATTTAAATCATCCTGCAAGAAAGGGGAAGATAAGGAGAGGAAAAGGACAGACAGTTCATCTGATACAGCAGTTTCTAAAAGTAGTGTCTTAAATTCAACAAGTAATGAATCAGATAGTCTCCTGAGTTCTATGAGCAGTGATGACCTGACACATTCTGAAATATGTAAAAAAGGAAAACTCAAGAGTGACAAAGATCAAGGAAACAAAGAGAGAAAAGTAAACCATGATATTGGAGAAACAACCCTTCAAAAACTATTGCGATCCCTAGACAATAGGGTTGTACCCAAGCAAGAACCTTTCAAAGAGGAGTCTGGTCAAAGTTTTGAAAAATACTTGGAGAGGTTTGAAGAGTATTGTGCTGATAATTTTAAAGGTAGAAAATATTTGTGGATTGGAGTATTGGAAAGACTAATGAGTGGGAAGGTATTGGAAGGATTCAAGTCCTTGAGAGACTTTGATGATAGTTTTGAGGAAATGAAAGTCAAATTATTGGTTTGGTACAAAGACAGCAAGGAAATGAGAAAGAGCAAAGCTAAGAAGAAATTTGAAAATGCACTAATGAAACCAAAAGAAAGCCTATTCTTGTTTAGTACAAGATAAGAAGGGTTGTTTAGGACCGCTTTCCCT
This sequence comes from Gammarus roeselii, assembly GCA_016164225.1. Classification (NCBI taxonomy): domain Eukaryota; kingdom Metazoa; phylum Arthropoda; class Malacostraca; order Amphipoda; family Gammaridae; genus Gammarus; species Gammarus roeselii. The sequence continues at coordinate 7,593 of SDVV010005200.1, read as the reverse complement.
ACACATTGAGTATGAGAGAGTCAGACACTGATCAATCATATTAAGAGTTCTATCCCCAAGTCAGTGAGAGCTGAAATTATTTCACAAACTTACCTACAACTAAAGAACCAGAAAATTAATTGGAGCATGATTCAGAAGTGTGCAAGACTGAAAGATGTGCAAATGGAGTGTGATAAAAAGGATAAGGACAGCCCTGATGATGAATCTGTAAGTGATATAGAGAAGATGGTAATTAATATGAGTAACAAGAAATCAGAACCAACTGATAGTGAGGGAAAACATGAAGAGAATAGAAATGCACTTGAAAATCTCATGTTTTATTCTAGGAGGTGGTGACCTGAATTAGACAAGAGTCCATCACACCCTTGTGGTGAGAGACGTGGAACGTGTGAGATTCAGGTAAATTATGCTGGATCAGTCATATGGACAAGTAGGACCATTCAGCAGGAGTTTTATCGGCAGGGGATTTCAATCTCCGCCGCAGCAGCATCGATATTAGGGAAGCAGGGGACCCTATAAACCAATTATTCCAATGAAGCACGCAGCTGCTGAGTTCTGTAATATTTGTAAAAGATTTGGACATTCCGCGGTAAATTGTGGAACCCGGCTCAATGCTTGTTTTATTTGTGGGGCTACTACACATTTTAGTAAAGAGTGCCCGAAGCATAATAAAAACAGAGAACATTCGCAAATGAATAATTTTCCAAACCAAAGAGGTGCATACGGACAAAATTGTCAACTATATCAGAGTACTCCTAGACAGAATTACTCTGTCGGTGGCCAGGATAGATCACAACCACCACATCATCAATGGTCAATGTCCCATTCTAATTTTTATGACAATCAAAATATGTTTAATAGTTATCAGTTGTACAGTAACATAAACCATATTACCAAAATCAGAGAGAGAGGAAGAGGTGGTAGTTATTTTGGAAGAGGTACTGGTAACAGCAATGGTCAAAGAGAGTTTACTGGAAACGATGCATCATTTAATAACATGAATGGCGTAGGCCAAGAAAAAATTGATAGAAATTCAGGTAGTTTAAACTAGGAGGCTCTGGCTTGAGTGAGGGCAGGTCAGAGAAATGGCAGAAGATGCTCTCAAACAAAAAACGGAATGTAAAATCTCAAAATGTAAGGTTTCAAGATCAGAACAGTAAAATTAATAAACAAAGTCAAGTGAAGTATAATGAAGAAGGTGAGAGAAAGGAAGATGTTTTTGTAGTTGAGGTTAGTTCTTTGCTGCCCCATAGACCTTTAACAATTGAAGTTGAGATATGTGATCACAAGATGCTGGTATTACTGGATACAGGAGCTACAAGTTCATTGAAAAGGACATCAGAATTTTTAAAAATTGATATGAAACTTTGCTCTGAAAGCTCAAATACAATCTATGGGTTATGTTATTCTAAATTAGAGACCAAAGGTACTGCTCAACTAGTTGTAGAATATTTTGGATGTAGATGCCTTCTTCTTTTGAAGTGGCTGAAGATCTAGATCTTAGATATGGTTATTTTGGGTATGGATTTCTTGAGCAAACATAACATGATCATAAATTTAGATAAGATGAAAATTAGTAAAAGAAGCTCTGATGAATCCACAATGGATATCTATTTTAAAAGTAATTCAAGTGTTAAAAATGTAGTTTGAAAGACGTTTCCCCACGTAGCAAAGCAAGAATGCTTATCAAAGCAAATGAAGCTGTAAAAGATCCTGTAGAGATCGAATTTGGAAGTGATAGCAGTTCAATGCAGTTGAATTTGTTGTACTTTGAAGGTAAACACAAAAATAAAGACATAGAAAGTCTGAATGGTATCATAGATAGAAATCATGAAGAAAAATTTGTGTTTACGTCAAAACTAACAAAGAATCTAAATTTAGGGATATAATAAGGACAAATGATGTTATTGACCATGTTAGTACAATTCTCAGTATTGAAGAAGACTCAAGCATAGAGGAAGCATTTGTTTGATTGGACAATGGAGAAACTGAGCAGAGAAATACAATTGGGAGATAATATTGATGATAATGAAAAGAGGAGAGTCTATCACATGTTAAAAAATACAAGTGGAGCATTGAGTAGAGGAGATGCAGATATTGGAAAAGCAAAGGTTACCACCCCATCATAATGATCTGACAGACAACACACCTATTTGGTAAAAGCCAAAAAGCTTTGCTGAACCTGTTGATCAAGAAATTGAAAAACAATGTCAGGAGCTTCTTATGGTCATCACCGGTAGTACCAGTTTGGAAACCAGATGGTACGCTTTGTTTGTGCATAGATTATAGAAAGGTTAATTCAGTTACGCAAACACAAAACTTTCCTATGTCAAACTTAAATAATAGTATTTACTGAGCACACAATGTCAAATTTTTCACCAAACTGGATCTTGTCAGAAATTACTATCAGGTACCTCTGGATGAGGAAAGTAGTCCTATTACAGAGTTCAGTACCACCAAAAACCATTTTCAATTTAAAAGGCTTAGCTTTGATTTAAAAAACAACAGCATTGCATTTCAGAAGACGATGCAGCAAATCTTGTCACCATTTGCCTCAAGCAACATCATCATTTACATAGATGATATATTGATTGTCAGAAACATTTGAAGAACATTTCACTAGTTTCTTAAGTCTTCTTAACTAAGCTACATTGTAATGACATGAAAATAAAGGTGAAGAAATCTGAATTTTTCAAAAATGAGGTTAATTTTTTAGGCCTCATAATAAACAGTACATGTATCTGTAAATGTCCCGAGTTCATACAAAAGTTCAAAGATTACCCTTGACCAACCACAATATCTCAACTGAGACAATTCTAAGGATTAGTGAACTTCCAGCTTAAATTTATTCATAATTGTTCAATTATAGCAAAACCACTATCAGAAATCACTGGAGGACCCAAACAAAAGTTGATTGAATGGACCCAAGAACAAACCAGAGTATTTAATAAATTAAAACAGGGGATAGAAAAAGAAGCTTCTCTGTCATATCCTGATTATAGCTTAGGAGCACACAAACTTGAGCTGTTTGTGGATGCATCAGGCTCAGGATCAGGAGCCTGCCTTGTGCAAATGCAGGGAGGCAAATGTCAAACTATTGCCTATGCTTCAATGACATTTTCATCTGCTCAGATTGGTTACTCTACTATAGAGTGTGAGCTAACTGCAATTAGATGGAGAGTTCACACTTTTAGCTCATTCATTTATGGGATACCATCCATCTTGTAGTACACTGACCATAAACTATTAATTTATTTGCACAACATGTCCCCTCACAATTCTTCTATAAGGCGCACTTTAGAAGAGTTATCCGAGTACATTTTCAAAATTTAATATTGACCGGGACCAGATAACCAAGCAGCTGATTTTTTGTCTCAAATAAGTTTACCGGCTGGAGAAATAGAACAGGATATGCTTTCCTCAAAGGAAGCACTAAAGAGATTCCAACTCATTAAAAAAGTTGATGGTGGAGGAGATTCAATGTTTGAATCACTGCTAATTGCAATCAAATATGATACAGACGAGGGTGAAATAATAGAGTTGCCAGAGTCAGTTTTGGGCCTCAGGTAGCAGTTGGTACTGGAGATTTTGGACAATTCTGTTGAATATAAGCTTCAGAGTGAATCAGAAATGAAACTAATGAAACTGATGCTTAATCCTGGCTAGCAAAGATGTTCTGAAATTTTATTAGCTGCATGTAATGTTTTCAATCTGAATGTGAATGTCTATCATGGAATGAAAGTTCCAGTTCAGTTTAGATGCGCCAACACTGACACCAATACACTTACAATTATTCTTCAATGCATTTCTTTAATACATTATAATCCAATATATCGAAAGAAGGGTGGAGGTGAAACTGAGCAAGACAACAAAAAGATAATCAATGTGTTTTCAATGGAAGAGTATATTGAACATGCTGATGATTGTGACACTGAATCTGAAGAGAATAGTGAAGAAAGGGATGGTTGGCAGGAGTCAGATGAAAGTGTGAATTTTTTCTCAAGCAATGCTTCACAACGGAAGTGTGGACATAAATTTATTCCATTATCAGGAGGAGTAGTAGAGCACAGTAATGGTAGATTTTGTTGCCTGATTGATACTGGGGCTCAAGTTAGTGTAATGAGTGCGAGTACTTATAGAAGTTTGAAGCAATTTGATGAATCACTAAATTTAAAAAATTGCTCAAATAAATTATCTTGTGTTGGATAAAAGAGAATTAGTGTTTTGGGTTACATCAAATTATCACTTGAATTATCATCTATTCATTTAGCAAAATCTGTACCTTCTGCAGTGGTACAAGATTTTTGAATTCTGTGTTGTTTTATTTTGGGAGCAAATTTTTTGTCTGAAAATGGCATCACTGTTGACTGTGGAAGGTGGCTTTTGTTGATGGAAAATCATGATAAAATAGCTTCTTTTCATTTAAATATAGTGGGTAGTGAGCAGTTGCATAGACTGGATACATCAAAATTCTTTGGAGTTGTCACCGAGGTCCTAAGTGCAGTTAGTGAGTCTGAGTCTGATAGTACGTATTCCAAATTAGAACCTAGATTTGTTATTTCTAAAGACAAACTTGTTAAAATGCAGGGTCAAAATTATGCTCTGAGAACTCTTAATAACAAAGTTAAACATCAAATATTACCTACAACCTGGAAGTTACCATCCCTTTATCAATTTAAAAGACAATTTAAGCAGCCTAAACTTATCTCAGATTTGCTGGTTAAGGGTGACTCATTACAGTCTTCAGTAGTAGTTGCATTTCCATTTTTAGTTGAGGTGGTCTCCAAGGTCCACAAGCAATTGGCCCGTATTGGACACCATAAGCTAATCAATTGTGTTCAGAATTATTTCAGGCACCCCGGCTCTTGACAAGGTGGCTCGTGAAATTTGTTCATTTTGTAGTCATTGTCAACTGTTTAAAGTAAATTCACAAGCTCATTCACCACCAACACTAAAAATTAAAACTAGTCAACCATTTGAGTTGATAGCAGTTGATATATTACAATTTCCAAAATCTGCAAGTGGAAATGTGGCTGCCCTTGTGGTTGTAAATCATTTTTCAAAGTGACTAGCGGTTGCTCCTATTCGTGATATGAGAGCAGTTACTGTTGCAAATGCTTTTAAATGTAGAATACTACCTAACTTACCAAGAATACCTGTAAAATTACTCGGTGACAATGGTCCTGAGTTAAAGGCTGAACAGTTTGAGTATCTTTTGAAGGAATGGAATGTGACCCACATTTATTCCACTCCTTATTTGCCTTCATCAAATGGGGGGGGGGGGTTGAACGGGTGAATAGAACAGTCATTTAGTTTTTGAAGGGTTTGTCATCAAAGCTAAATCGTTGGGATAAAAATATCTCGCAAGTAGTTATAACTTACAACAATATCTTACATTCACGGCTTCATGCAACTCCTTCACAATGTCTTTTAAGAACAGCCCATTTTTGTCAAAGTTCTATTCTATTAGATTCTGATATTATTGACCCATGGCGAGAAGGTCATCCAAATTTTTTACCTTTCAAAGTTGGTGAGAAAGTAATCAAGAAAATTGTTAAGACTGGTCATCAATTAAATTATAAATTAGGACAGAAGTTTGAAGGGCCATTTAAAGTAATTAAAGTTTGATCTAACCGTGTTAGTTATGAGCATATTAGAGATGGAGATGCATCTGAGATTGTGGAAAAGGCCCACCACAGACAATTGAGAGCATGGAAGGAAACACCTCAATATATTTTGAAATACATGAGTGATGAAATATTTGATGGTTCTGTCAGCGAGCTTGAATTTGGAAGAGATAAGTCTGATTTGGAGAGGGATCATTCCAGTAGTGAATCTGAACTGCCTAGTTGTTCAAAATGTAATATTTACTGTGATAATAATTTTACTGATTCTTCAGAATCTTGTAGCTAAGTCACTACCTGACAGTGTAGTTACTGACTATGATTTGATTCCTAATAAGAGAAGATAGTCTAAATTGGCATTGAATAGCAAAAGATTCAAATTCCTTTCAGTACAACAACAAAACAAATCTCTGTATACTATTGATTTGAAAAATCTACCATGTTATGAGAAAATATTTATTCCTTCAGATAGAGCATATTGTTTTGAATCCACACCCCTTAGTACATTGCAAACCTTTGATTGTAAATCCGCTAACTGTACCTGTTTAAAAATTAATTTTGAGAAATTCTTGATGGAAAATGAATGCAGTCTTAACTTATTGATATAATTGGAAGAGACATTGTCTCAACATGAAAAAATGTTGAATTGGGCTCAAATCATGGATACTAGCACACCATGTGGTGTTGCACATAGGTCTGAAGTTATGAGCACTCTCATTTTGCTGTTGCTCATGCATCTGAGATCTTGACTAAATTAGATGAGCCAGCTGCTACAAATTCTGGTATTTTGGTTTCTGTTTATGTTGGTGATCCTAATGACAGTGTATCTGGAGAATTTGGTGTTAATAACTCTTTGTCTGGATTAAAAATGAGAAGTAGCTTGAGTAGGTCAGTGTTTCAACCAGGAAACACTTCTAGTCCACTGGTGCACTTGAGGACACCTGATAGGAATGAGACTGTTTTGTTGGATAGAGAGTCATTTGTTGGTTTTTCACAAGTAGATCCTGAAAGATCACCTAGGAATAGATTGATATCACAGATGAAAAATTTAGTAGAAAACTCACGTAATACGGTTGCTGAGAGGAGGAGACGGAGCCGTGATTTTTGCCTTGAGACTCTTTGGAGTATGAGTTCCATGTCGCATTCAATGAATGGCTCTGTAATAGATGATTCACTCCAGAGGGAGGCGCTTGATATTGTGCCTGACTTACCAGCAATTAGGAGCTTGACTCCACATAGGGTGTAGAGATCTCAGGGTGGAGTTACTGATTTTTCAAATGTGCAACCAAGAATGTTAGAATTTAAACAAAGAGCAAACAATGGTGACAATATTGTTTAGTCTATAAATTACCATATTTGGGCCCAGTTGTGTAATCATGGTTGGCCCGGACTGTGGGACAACTAATAAAGGTCTAAATTATATTCATGTTGGTATATATCTGCACTTGGTAGAGGGTTGCAAAAATTTAAGGGTTTTGGATACAGTAATTTTATACCTATTGAGTTTATGATAGGAATTGGTCTCCAGTTAGTTACATTAGTTGTGTCAATATTTGTATTTAAATTTTACCTTTGCCCTCAGGTGAGATGAAAGCTGGGGTATACAGTTGTCCTGAGTGGCTGTCCACAGTTGTCCTGAGTGGCTGTCCACAGTTGTCCTGAGTGGCTGTCCACAGTTGTCCTGAGTGGCTGTCCACAGCTTGTCTTGAGTGCTGTCCATAGAGTGATGATGGTAGTATTTATTCTATTGATAGCTGAGGCTCAATATTTTTCACATGAGGTGCTTGTGAAAGATTTTCATTTAATCTTATTAGAGATTTGCAAATATATTTATGTTTGATCACTTTATTGAAACAGGCATTGATTTTTCTTATAGCAAAAAATGTGAACATTGTTTATGATTTTTTTTAGTATAGCTATGTGCAAAAATAAATGTATGTTTATATATATAAAACCCATATGTTTATGA
>SDVV010005199.1:0-19427 GCA_016164225.1 Gammarus roeselii | reverse complement strand
CCATTGACAGTATATCGGTTCCAAGGCTAATGTCGTATGGAGCACCATTGACAGTATATCGGTCTCAATGGTACTGTCGTGTGGAGCACCATTGACAGAACATCGGTCCCAACGGTTCTGTCGTGTGGAGCACCATTGACAGTATATCGGTCCCAATGGTATTGTCGTGTAGAGCACCATTGACAATATGTCGGCCCCAATGGTAATATCGTGTGCAGCGCCATTGACAGTATATCGGTCCCAATGGAACTGTCGTGTGGAGCACCATTGACGGTACATAGGTCACAGTGGTACTATCGCGTTTAGCACCATTGACACTATATCGGTCTCACTGGTACTGTCGTGTGGAGCACTTTTCGAAGTATATCGGTTCAAAGGCTTATGTCGCGTGGAGCACCATTGACAGTATATCGGCCTCAATGGTACAGTCATGTGGAGCACCATTGACAGTAGGTCGGTCCCAATGGTTATATCGTGTGCAGCACCATTGACAGTATATCGGTCTCAATGGTACTGTCGTGTGGAGAACTATTGGCAGCATATCGGTCTCAATGATACTGTCGTTTGGAGCACTATTGACAGTATATCGGTCTCAATGGTACTGTCGTGTGGAGAAACATTGACAGTATATCAATCTCAATGATACTGTCGTGTGGAGCCCTATTGACAGTATATCGGTTTAAATGGTACTGTCGTGTGGAGCCCTATGGACAGTATATCGGTTGCAATGGTACTGTCGTGTGGAGCATCATTGACAATATATCGGTTTCAATGGTACTGTCGTGTGGATCACCGTTGGCATTAGATCGGTCTCAATAATACAGTCGTGTTGAGCACCATTGTAAGTATATCGGTCTCAATGGTACTGTCGTGTGGAGCACCATTGACAGTATATCGGCTTCAATGGTACGGTCTTGTGGAGCACCATTGACAGTATATCGGTCTCAATGGTATTGTCGTGTGGAGCACCATCGACAGTATATCGGTCTCTATGATACTGTCGTGTGCAGCACCGTTGACAGTATATCGGTCTCAATGGTACTGTCGTGTTAAGAACCACTGACAGTATATCGGTTCCAAGGCTAATGTCGCGTGGAGCACCATTGACAGTATATCGGTCTCAATGCCACTGTCGTGTGGAGCACCATTGACAGTCTATCGATCTCAATGATACTGTCGTGTGGAGCACTATTGACAGTATATCGGTCTCAATGGTACTGTCGTGTGGAGCACCATTGACAGCATATCGGTCTCAATGGTACTGTCGTGTGGAGAAACATTGACAGTATATCAATCTCAATGATACTGTCGTGTGGAGCCCTATTGACAGTATATCGGTTTAAATGGTACTGTCGTGTGGAGCATCATTGACAATATATCGGTCTCAATGGTACTGTCGTGTGGATTACCTTTGGCAGTAGATCGGTCTAATGGTACTGTCGTGTGGAGCACTATTGACAGTATATCGGTTCCAAGGCTAATGTCGTGTGGAGCACCATTGGCAGTATGTCGATCCCAATGGTATTGTCGTGTGGAGCACCATTGACAGTAGAATCGGTCTCAATGGTACTGTCGTGTGGAGCACCATTGACAGTATATCGGTCCCAATGGTATTGTCCTGTAGAGCACCATTGGCAGTATGTCGATCCCAATGGTAATATCGTGTGCAGCACCATTGGCAGTAGATCGGTCTCAATGGTACTGTCGTGTTGAGCACCATTGTAAGTATATCGGTCTCAATGGTACTGTCGTGTGGAGCACCAATGCCAGTTTATCGGTTTCAATAGTAATGTCGTGTGGAGCACCATTGGCAGAATATCGGTCTCAATTTTACTGTCGTGTGGAGCACTTTTGACAGTATATCGTTCTCAATGGTACTGTCGTGTGGAGCACCATTGTCAGTGTATCGGTCTCAATAGCACTGTCGTGGGAAGCCCCATTGACAAAATATCGGTCTCAATGGTACTGTCTTGTGGAGAAACATTGACAGTATATCGGTCCCAATGGCACTGTCGTGTGAAGCATAATTGACATTATATCGGTCTCAATAGCACTGTCGTTTGGAGCACCAGTGACAGTATATCGGTCTCAATAGTACTGTCGTGTGAAGCACCATTGCTAGTATACCGGGGTCAAATGTACTGTCGTGTGAAGCAGCATTGGCACTATATCGGTCTCAATGGTACTGTCGTGTGGAGCACCGTTGACAGTATATCGGTTCCTAGGCTAATGTTGTGTGAAGTACCATTGACAGAGTATAGGTCTCAATGGTACTGTCGTGTAGAGCACTATTGACAGTATATCGGTTTTAATGGTACGGTCGTGTGAAGCACCATTGACATGATATCGGTCTTGAATCCACTGTCGTGTGGAACACCATTGACAGTATATCGGTCTCAATGGTACTGTCGTGTGGAGCACCACTGACAGTATATCGGTCTGAATGGTATTGTCGTGTGAAGCACCATTGACAGTATATAGGTCCAAATGATACTGTCGTGAGGAACACCATTTACAGTATATCGGTCTCGATGGTACTGTCGTGTAGAGCCCCATTGACAGTATATCGGTCTCAATGGTACTATCGTGTATAGCACTATTGACGGATTATCGCAATAAATGGTACTGTCGTATGAATTACCATTGTCAGTATATCGGTCTCAATGATTCGCTCGTGTGGAGAACCATCATAGTATACCGGTCTCAATGGCACTGTCGTGTGGAGCACCATTGACAGTATATCGATCTCAATGGTACTGTCGTGTGGAGCCCTATTGACAGTATATCGGTTTCAATGGTAATGTCATGTGGAGCATTATTGACAATATATCGGCAATGGAACTGTCTTGTGGATCACCATTAGCAGTAGATCGGTCTCGATGGTATTGTCGGGTGAAGCACCATTGTTTGTATATCGGTCTCAATGGTACCGTCGTGTGGAGCACCATTGCCAATATATCGGTTTTAATGGTAAAGTCGTGTGGAGCACCATTGACAGTATATCGGTCCCAATGGTACTGTCGTGTGAAGCCCTATTGACAGTATATCGGTTTCAATGGTACTGTCGTGTGGAGCATCATTGACAATATATCGGTCTCAATGGTACTGTCGTGTGGATCACCTTTGGCAGTAGATCGGTCTAATGGTACTGTCATGTGGAGCACCATTGACAGTATATCGGTTCCATGGCTAATGTCGTGTGGAGCACCATTGACAGTATTTCGGTCACAATGGTACTGTCGTGTGGAGCACCATTGACAGAACATCGGTCTTAACGGTACTGTCGTGTGGAGCACCATTGACAGTATATCGGTCCCGATGGTATTGTCCTGTAGAGCACCATTGGCAGTATGTCGATCCCAATGGTAATATCGTGTGCAGCACCATTGACAGTATATTGGTCCCAATGGTACTGTCGTGTGGAGCACCATTGACGGTATATAGGTCACAGTGGTACTATCGTGTTTAGCACCATTGACATTATATCGGTCTCAAAGGTACTGTCGTGTGGAACACTATTGACAGTATATCGGTTCAAAGGCTAATGTCGCGTGGAGCACCATTGACAGTATATCGGCCTTAATGGTACTGTCATGTGGAGCACCGTTGACAGACTATCGGTCTCAATGGTACTGTCGTGTGGAGCACTATTGGCAGTATATCGGTCTCAATGGTACTGTCGTGTGGAGCACAATTGACAGTATATCGGTCTCAATGGTACTGTCGTGTAGAGCACTATTGACAGAATATCGGTCTCAATGGTACTGTCGTGTGGAGAAACATTGACAGTATATCGGTCTCAATGGCACTGTCGTGTGAAGTACAATTGGCATTATATCGGTCTCAATAGCACTGTCGTGTGAAGCACCAGTGTCAGTATATCGGTCTCAATGGTACTGTCGTGTGGAGCACCATTGCTAGTATATCGGGGTCAGTAGAACTGTCGTGTGAAGCAGCATTGACACTATATCGGTCTCAATGGTACTGTCGTTTGGAGCACCATTGACAGTAGATCGGCCTCAATAGTACTGTCGTGTGGAGCACCATTGACAGATAATCGGTCTCAATGGTACTGTCTTGTGGAGCACCATTGACAGTATATCGGTCTCAATGGCACTGCCGTGTGGAGCGCAATAGACATTATATCGGTCTCAATGGTACTGTCGTGTCGAGCACAATTGACAGTATATCGGTCTCAATGATGCTGTCGTGTGCAGCACCGTTGATCGTGTGTCGGTCCCAATAGTATTGTCGTGTAGAGCACCATTGACTGTATTTTTGTCTCAATGGTACTGTCGTGTGAAGCACTATTCACAGTATATGTTTCCCAATGGTACTGTCGTGCGGAGCATCATTGACAATGTATCGGTCTCAATGGTACTGTCGTGTGGATCACCACTGGCAGTAGATCGGTCTCAATGGTACTGTCTTGTGGAGCTCCTAACAGTATATTCGTCTCAATGGTACTGTCGTGTTAAGCACCATTGACAGTGTATCGGTTCTAAGGCTAATGTCGCGTGGAGCACCATTGACAGTATATCGGCCTCAATGCTACTGTCGTGTGGAGCACCATTGACAGAATATCGGTCTCAATGGTACTGTCGCGTGGAGCACCTTGACATTTTATCGGTCTCAATGGTACTGTCGTGTGAAGCACTATTCACAATATATGTTTCCCAATGGTACTGTCGTGTGGAGCCCTATGGACAGTATATCGGTTGCAATGGTACTGTCGTGTGGAGCATCATTGACAATATATCGGTCTCAATGTTACTGTCGTGTGGATCACCATTGGCAGTAGATCGGTCTCAATAGTACAGTCGTGTGGAGCACCATTGTAAGTATATCGGTCTCAATGGTACTGTCGTGTGGAGCACCATTGACAGTATAACGGTGCCTAGGCTAATGTTGTGTGGAGCACCGTTGACAGTATATCAGTCTCAATGGTACTGTCGTGTGGAGCACCCTAGACATTTTATCGGTCTTAATGGTACTGCCGTGTGAAGCACCATTGACAGAATATCGGTCATGTTGGTACTGTCTTGTGGAGAAACATTGACAGTATATCGGTCCCAATGGCACTGTCGTGTGAAGCACAATTGACATTATATCAGTCTCAATAGCACTGTCGTGTGGAGCACCAGTGACAGTATATTGGTCTCAATAGTACTGTCGTGTGGAGCACCATTGCTAGTATATCGGGGTCAAATGTACTGTCGTGTGAAGCAGCATTGGCACTATATCGGTCTCAATGGTACTGTCGTGTGGAGCACCAGTGGCAGTATATCGGCCTCAATGGTACTGTCGTGTGGAACACCATTGACAGAATATAGGTCTCAATGGTACTGTCGTGTGGAGCACTATTGACAGTATATCGGTTTTAATGGTACTGTCGTGTGAAGCACCATTGACAGAATATAGGTCTTAATTTTAATGCCGTGTGGAGCACTGTTGACAGTAAATCGCTCTCAATGGTACTGTCGTGTGGAGCACCATTGTCAGTGTATCGGTCTCAATAGCATTGTCGTGTGAAGCACCATTGACAGTATATCGGTCTCAATGGTACTGTTGTGTGAAGCACTATTCACAGTATATCGGTCCCAAAGGTACTGTCGTGTGAAGCACTATTGACAGTATATCGGTTTCAATGGTAATGTCATGTGGAGCATTATTGACAATATATCGGTCTCAATGGAACTGTCTTGTGGATCATCATTAGCAGTAGATTGGTCTCAATGGTATTGTCGGGTGAAGCACCATTGTAGGTATATCGGTCTCAATGGTACCGTCGTGTGGAGCACCATTGCCAATATATCGGTCTCAATGGTAAAGTCGTGTGGAGAACCATTGACAGTATATCGGTCTCAATGGTACTGTTGTGTGGAGCACCATTGACAGCACATCGGTTCTAAGGCTAATGTCGCGTGGAGCACCATTGACAGTATATCGGCCTCAATGGTACGGTCTTGTGGAGCACCATTGACAGTATATCGGTCTCAATGATACTGTCGTGTGGAGCACTATTGACAGTATATCGGTCTCAATGGTACTGTCGTGTGAAGCACCATTGACAAAATATCGGTCTCAATGGTACTGTCGTGTGGAGAAACATTGACAGTATATCGGTCCCAATGACACTGTTGTGTGAAGTACAATTGACATTATATCGGTCTCAATGTTATTGTCGTGTAGAGCACTATTGACTGTATATCTGTCTCAATGGTACTGTCGTGTGGAGAACCATCACAGTATATCGGTCTCAATGGCACTGGCGTGTGGAGCACCATTGACAGTATATCGGCCTCATTGGTACGGTCTTGTGGAGCACCATTGACAGTATATCGGTCTCAATGATAATGTCGTGTGGAGCACTATTGACAGTATATCGGTTTCAATGGTACTGTTGTGTGGAGAAACATTGACAGTATATCGGTCCCAATGGCACTGTTGTGTGAAGCACAATTGACATTATATCGGTCTCAATGGTAGTGTCGTGTAGAGCACCATTGACAGTATATCTGTCTCAATGGTACTGTCGTGTGGAGAACTATCACAGTATACGGGTCTCAATGGCACTGGCGTGTGGAGCAGCATTGACAGTATATCGGTCTCAATAGTACTGTCGTGTGGAGCACCTTTGACTATATATCTGTATCAATGGTACTGTCGTGTGAAGCACTATTCACAGTATATCGGTCCCGAAGGTACTGTCGTGTGAAGAACTATTGACAGTAAATCGGTTTCAATGGTAATGTCATGTGGAGCACTATTGACAATATATCGGTCTCAATGGAACTGTCTTGTGGATCACCATTAGCAGTAGATCAGTCTCAATGGTATTGTCGTGTGAAGCACCATTGTAGGTATATCGGTCTCAATTGTACCGTCGTGTGGAGCACCATTGCCAATATATCGGTCGCAATGGTAAAGTCGTGTGAAGCACCATTGACAGTATATCGGTCTCAATGGTACTGTCGTGTGGAGCACCATTAAAAGTATATTGGTTCCAAGGCTAATGTCGCGTGGAGCACCATTGACAGTATATCGGCCTCAATGGTACTGTCATGTGGAGCACCATTGACAGTATATCGGTCTCAATGATACTGTCGTGTGGAGCACTATTGACAGTATATCGGGGTCAATGGTACTGTCGTGTAGAGCGCCATTGACAAAATATCGGTCTCAATGGTACTGTCGTGTTGAGAAACATTGACAATATATCGGTCCCAATGGTACTGTTTTGTGAAGCGCAATTGACCTTATATCGGTCTCAATGGTACTTTCGTTTGGAGCACCATTGACAGTATATCGGTCTCTATGATACTGTCGTGTGCAGCATCGTTGATCGTATGTCGGTCCTAATGGTAATGTCGTGTAGAGCACCATTGACTGTATACCTGTCTCAATGGTACTGTCGTGTGAAGCACTATTCACAGTATATGTTTCTCAATGGTACTGTCTTGTGGAGCCCTATTGACAGTATATCGGTTTCAATGATACTGTCGTGTGGAGTATCATTGACAATATATCGGTCTCAATGGTACTGTCGTGTGGAGCACCATTGACAGTATATCGGTCTCAATGGTACTGTCGTGTGAAGCAGCATTGACACTATATCTTTCTTAATGTTACTGTCGTGTGGAACACCATAGACAGCATATCGGCCTCAATGGTACTGTCTTGTGGAGCACCATTGACAGAATATCGGTCTCAATGGTACTGTCGTGGGGAGCACCATTCGCAGTATATCGGTCCCAATGGAAATATCGTGTGCACCACCATTGACAGTAAATCGGTCCCAATGGTACTGTCGTGTGGAGCACCTTTGACGGTATATAGGTCACAGTGGCACTTTTGAGTGAAGCACCATTGACAGTATATTGGTCTCAATGGTACCGTCGTGTATAGCCCCATTGACAGAAATCGGTTTCAATGGTACTGTCATGTATAGCACCATTGACGGTATATCAGAATCAATTGTACAGTCCTATGCAGCACCATTGTCAGTATATCGGTCTCAATGGTCCTGTCGTGTTGAGAACCATCACTGTATGACGGTCTCAATAGCACTGTCGTGTGGAGCACCATTGACAGTATATCGGTCTCAATGGTACTGTCGTGTGGAGCATCATTGACTATATATCTGTCTCAATGGTACTGTCGTGTGAAGCACTATTCACAGTATAACGGTCCCAATGGTATTGTCGTGTAGAGCACTATTGACAGTACATCGGTTTCAATGGTACTGTCGTGTGGAGCATCATTGACAATATATAGGTCTCAATGGTACTGTCGTGTAGATCACCATTGGCAGTAGATCGGTCTCAATGGTATTGTCGTGTGGAGCACCATTGTAGGAAAATCGGTCTCAATGGTACTGTCGTGTGGAGCATCATTGCCAGTATATCGGTCTCAATGGTAAAGTCGTGTGGAACACTATTGACAGTATATCGTTCTCAATGGTACTCTCGTGTGGAGCACCATTGCAAGTGTATCGGTCTCAAAAGCACTGTCGTGTGAAGCACCATTGACAGTGTATCGGTTTCATTGTTACTGTCGTGTGGTGCACCATTGACAGTATATCGGTCTCAATGATGCAGTCGTGTGGAGCACCAACGACAGTATATCGGGCTCAGTGGTACTGTCGTGTGGAGCACTATTGACAGTATATCGGTCTCAATGGTACTGTCGTGTGGAGCACTATTTACAGTACGTCGGTCTCAATGGTACTGTCGTGTGGAGGCCATTGACAGAATATCGGTCTCAATGGTACTGTCGTGTGGAGAAACATTGACAGTATATCGGTCCCAATGGCAGTGTCGTGTGAAGCACAATTTACATTATATCGGTCTCAATGGTACTGTCGTGTGGAGCACCTTTGACAGTATATCGGTCTCAATGGTACTGTCGTGTGGAGCACTATTGAAAGTATATCGGTTCAAAGGCTAATGTCGCGTGGAGCACCATTGACAGTATATCGGTTCCAAGGCTAATGTCGAGTGGAGCACCATTGACAGTATATCGGTCTCAATGGTACTGTCGTGTGGAGCACCATTGACAGAACATCGGTCTCAACGGTACTGTCGTGTGGAGCACCATTGGGAGTATATCGGTCCTAATGGTATTGTCGCGTAGAGCACCATTGACAGTATGTCGGTCCCAATGGTAATATCGTGTGCAGCACCATTGACAGTATATCGGTCCCAATGGAATTGTCGTGTGGAGCACCATTGACGGTATATAGGTCACAGTGGTACTATCGTGTTTAACACCATTGACATTATATCGGTCTCAATGGTACTGTCGTGTGGAGCACTATTGAAAGTATATCGGTTCAAAGGCTAAAGTCGCGTGGAGCACCATTGACAGTATATCGGCCTCAATGGTACTGTCATGTGGAGCACCATTGACAGTAGGTCGGTCCCAATGGTTCTATCGTGTGCAGCACCATTGACAGTATATCGGTCTCAATGGTACTGTCGTGTGGAGCACTATTGGCAGTATATCGGTCTCAGTGGTACTGTCGTGTGGAACACTATTGACAGAATATCGTTCTCAATGGTATTGTCGTATGGAGCACCATTGAGAGTATATCGGCCTCAATAGTACTGTCGTGTGGAGCACCATTGACAGATAATCGGTCTCAATGGTACTGTCGTGTGGAGCACCATTGACAGTATATCGGTCCCAATGGCAATATCGTGTGCAGCACCATTGACAGTAAATCGGTCCCAATGGTACTGTCGTGTGGAGCATTATTGACGGTATATAGGTCATAGTGGTACTATCGTGTGGAGCACCATTGACATTATATCGGTCTCAATGGTACTGCCGTGTGGAGCACCATTGACAGCATATCAGTCTCAATGGTACTGTCATGTGGAGCAACATTGACAGTATATCGGTCTCAATGGCACTGTCGTGTGGAGCACCATTGGCAGCAAATCGGTCCTAATAATACTGTCGTGTGGAGCACCATTTCCAGTAAATAAGTCCTAATGGTACTGTCGTGTGGAGCACCATTGACAGTATATCGGTCTCAATGATACAGTCGTGTGGAGCACCTTTGACAGTATATCGGGCTCAATGGTACTGTCGTGTGGAGCACCATTGGCAGTATATCGGTCTCAATGGTAATGTCGTGTGAAGCACCAATGACATTTTATCGGTCTTAATGGTACTGTCGTGTGAAGCACCATTGACAGAATATCGGTCTCAATGGTACTGTCGTGTGGAGCACTATTGACAGTATATCGGTCTCAATTATACAGTCGTGTGGAGCACTTTTGACCGTATATCGGGCTCAATGGTACTGTCGTGTGGAGAAACATGGACAGTATATCGGTCTCAATGCCAATGTCGTGTGAAGCGCAATATACATAATATCGGTCTCATTGGTACTGTCGTGTCAAGCACAATTGACAGTATATCGGTCTCAATGATACTGTCGTGTGCAGCACCGTTGATCGTATGTCGGTCCCAATGGTATTGTCGTGTAGAGCACCATTGACTGTATATTTGTCTCAATGATACTGTCGTGTGAAGCACCATTCTCAGTATATGTTTCCCAATGGTTCTGTCGTGCGGAGCATCATTGACAATCTATCGGTCTCAATGGTACTGTCGTGTGGAGCACCGTTGATCGTATGTCGGTCCCAATGGTATTGTCGTGTAGAGCACCATTGACTGTATATTTGTCTCAATGATACTGTCGTGTGAACACCATTGACAGTATATCGGTTCTATGCTACTGTCGTGTGGAACACCATTGACAGTATATCGGCCTCCATGCTACTGTCGTGTGGAGCATCATTGACATAATATCGGTCTCAATGGTACTGTCGTGTGGAGCCCCATTGACAGTATATCGGTCTCAATGATATTGTCGTGTGGAGCACCGTTGACAGTATATCGGTCTCAATGGTACTGTTGTGTGGAGCAACATTGACATTTTATCGGTCTTAATGGGACTGTCGTGTGAAGTACCATTGACAAAATATCGGTCTCAGTTTTACTGTCGTTAGGAGCACTATTGACAGTATATCGTTCCCAATAGCACTGTCGTGTGGAGCACCATTGGCAGTATATCGGTCTCAATGGTACTGTCGTGTGGAGCATCACTGACAGTATATAGGTCTCAATGGTACTGTCGTGTTAAGCACCACTGACAGTATATCGGTTCCAAGGCTAATGTCGCGTGGAGCACCATTGACAGTATATCGGCCTCAATGCCACTGTCGTGTGGAGCACCATTGACAGAATATCGGTCTCAATGGTACTGTCGTGTGGAGCACCATTGAAAATCTATCGATCTCAATGATACTGTTGTGTGGAGCACTATTGACAGTATATCGGTCACAATGGTACTGTCGTGTGGAGCACCATTGACAGCATATCGGTCTCAATGGTACTGTCGTGTGGAGAAACATTGACAGAATATCAATCTCAATGGTACTGTCGTGTGGAGCACCTTTGACATTTTATCGGTCTCAATGGTACTGTCGGGTGAAGCACTATTCACAGAATATGTTTCCCAATGGTACTGTCGTGTGGAGCCCTATGGACAGTATATCGGTTGCAATGGTACTGTCGTTTGGAGCATCATTGACAATATATCGGTCTCAATGGTACTTTCGTGTGGATCACCATTGGCAGTAGATCGGTCTCAATGGTACAGTCGTGTGGAGCACCATTGTAAGTATATCGGTCTCAATGGTACTGTCGTGTGGAGCACCAATGCCAGTTTATCGGTCTCAATAGTAATGTCGTGTGGAGCACCATTGACAGTATATCGGTCTCAATGGTACTGTCGTGTGGAGCACCCTTGACATTTTATCGGTCTTAATGGTACTGTCGTGTGCAGCACCATTGACAGAATATCGGTCTCAATTCTACTGTCGTGTGGAGCACTTTTGACAATGTATCGTTCCCAATGGTACTGTCGTGTGGAGCACCATTGTCAGTGTATCGGTCTTAATAGCACTGTCGTGTGAAGCCCCATTGACAGAATATCGGTCTCAATGGTACTGTCTTGTGGAGAAACATTGACAAGATATCGGTCCCAATGGCACTGTCGTGTGAAGCACAATTGACATTATATCGGTCTCAATAGCACTGTCGTTTGGAGCACCAGTGACAGTATATCGGTCTCAATAGTACCGTCGTGTGGAGCACCATTGCTAGTATACCGGAGTCAAATGTACTGTCGTGTGAAGCAGCATTGGCACTAGATCGATCTCAATGGTACTGTCGTGTGGAGCACCATTGACAGTATATCGGTTCCTAGGCTAATGTTGTGTGGAGCACCATTGACAGAATATAGGTCTCAATGGTACTGTCGTGTGGAGCGCTATTGACAGTATATCGGTTTTAATGGTACTGTCGTGTGAAGCACCATTGACAGAATATCGGTCTCAATTTTGCTGTCGTGTGGAGCACTATTGACAGTATATCGTTCTCAATGGTACTGTCGTGTGGAACACCATTGTCAGTGTATCAGTCTCAAAAGCACTGTCGTTTAAAGCACCATTGACAGTATATCGGGCTCATTGGTACTGTCGTGTGGAGCACTATTGACATGATATCGGTCTTGATTCTACTGTCGTGAGGAACACCATTGACAGTATATCGGTCTCGATGGTACTGTCGTGTAGAGCCCCATTGACAGTATATCGGTCTCAATGGTACTATCGTGTATAGCACCATTGACGGATTATCGGAATCACTGGTACTGTCGTATGAATTACCATTGTCAGTATATTGGTCCAATGGTCCTCTCGTGTGGAGAACCATCATAGTATACCGGTCTCAATGGCACTGTCGTGTGGAGCACCATTGACAGTATATCGATCTCAATGGTACTGTCATGAGAAGCACTATTCACAATATATCGGTCCCAAAGGGACTGTCGTGTGAAGCACTATTGACAGTATATCGGTTTCAATGGTAATGTCATGTGGAGCATTATTGACAATATATCGGTCTCAATGGAACTGTCTTGTGGATCACCATTAGCAGTAGATCGGTCTCAATGGTATTGTCTAGTGAAGCACCATTGACAGTATATCGGCCTCAATAGTACTGTCGTGTGGAGCACCATTGACAGATAATCGGTCTCAATGGTACTGTCGTGTGGAGCACCATTGACAGTATATCGGTCTCAATGGTAATATCGTGTGCAGCACAATTTACAGTAAATCGGTCCCAATGGTACTGTCGTGTGGAGCACCATTGACAGTACATCGGTCTCAATGGTACTGTCGTGTGGAGCACCATTGACAGAATATCGGTCTTAATGGTACTCTCATGTGGAGCACCATTGACAGTATATCGGTCTTAATGGCACTGTCGTGTGGAGCACCATTGGCAGCAAATCGGTCCCAATAATACTGTCGTGTGGAGCACCATTACCAGTAGATAAGTCCTAATGGTACTGTCGTGTGGAGCACCATTGACAGTATATCGGTCTCAATGATACAGTCGTGTAGAGCACCATTGACAGTATATCGGGCTGAATGGTACTGTCGTGTGGAGCACCATTGACAGTATATCGGTCTCAATGGTACTGTCGTGTCGAACACAATTGACAGTATATCGGTCACAATGATACTGTCGTGTGCAGCACCGTTGATCGTATGTCGGTCCTAATGGTATTGTCGTGTAGAGCACCATTGACTGTATTTTTGTCTCAATGGTACTGTCGTGTGAAGCTCTATTCACAGCATATGTTTCCCAATGGTACTGTCGTGCGGAGCATCATTGACAATATATCGGTCGTAATGGTACTGTCGTGTGGAGCACTATTGACAGTATATCGGTTCCAAGGCTAATGTCGTGTGGAGCACCATTGACAGTATATCGGCCTCAATGCTACTGTCGTGCGGAGCATCATTGACAGAATATCGGTCTCAATGGTACTGTCGTGTGGAGCACCATTGACAGTTAATCGGTTTCAATGGTAATGTCATGTGGAGCATTATTGACAATATATCGGTCTCAATGGAACTGTCTTTTGGATCACCATTAGCAGTAGATCGGTCTCAATGGTATTGTCGGGTGAAGCACCATTGTAGGTATATCGGTCTCAATGGTACCGTCGTGTGGAGCACCATTGCCAATATATCGGTCTCAATGGTAAAGTCGTGTGGAGCACCATTGACAGTATATCGGTCTCAATGGTACTGTCGTGTGGAGCCCTATTGACAGTATATCGGTTTCAATGGTATTGTCGTGTGGAGCATCGTTGACAGTATATCGGTCTCAATTGTACTGTCGTGTGGATCACCTTTGGCAGTAGATCGGTCTCAATGGTACTGTCGAGTGGAGCACCATTGACAGTATATCGGTTCCAAGGCTAATGTCGTGTGGAGCACCATTGACAGTATATCGGTCACAATGGTACTGTCGTGTGGAGCACCATTGACAGAACATCGGTCTCAACGGTACTGTCGTGTGGAGCACCATTGACAGTATATCGGTCCCAATGGTATTGTCGTGTAGAGCACCATTGGCAGTATGTCGGTCCCAATGGTAATATCGTGTGCAGCACCATTGACAGTATATCGGTCCCAATGGTACTGTCGTGTGGAGCACCATTGACGGTATATAGGTCACAGTGGTACTATCGTGTTTGCACCATTCACATTATATCGGTCTCAAAGGTAATGTCGTGTGGAGCACTATTGACAGTATATCGGTTCAAAGGCTAATGTCGCGTGGAGCCCCATTGACAGTATATCGGCCTTAATGGTACTGTCATGTGGAGCACCATTGACAGACTATCGGTCTCAATGGTACTGTCGTGTGGAACACTAGTGACAGTATTTCGGTCTCAATGGTACTGTCGTGTGGAGCACTATTGACAGTATATCGGTCCAATGGTACTGTCGTGTGGAGCACTGTTGACAGAATATCGGTCTCAATGATACTGTCGTGTGGAGAAACATTGACAGTATATCGGTCTCAATGGCACTGTCGTGTGAAGCACAATTGGCATTATATCGGTCTCAATAGCACTGTCGTGTGGAGCACCAGTGTCAGTATATCGGTCTCAATGGTTCTGTCGTGTGGAGCACCATTGCTAGTATATCGGGGTCAATAGAACTGTCGTGTGGAGCAGCATTGACACTATATCGGTCTCAATATTACTGTCGTGTGGAGCACTATTGACAGTATATCGGCCTCAATAGTACTGTCGTGTGCAGCACCGTTGATCGTATGTCGGTCCCAATGGTATTGTCGTGTAGAGCATCACTGACTGTATATCTGTCTCAATGGTACTGTCGTGTGGAGCCCCATTGACGGTATATAGGTCACAGTGGTACTATCGTGTGGAGCACCATTGACATTATATCGGTCTCAATGGTACTGTCGTGTGGAGCACCATTGACAGAACATCGGTCTCAACGGTACTGTCGTGTGAAGCACCATTGACAGAATATCGGTCTCAATGGTACTGTCGTGTGGATCACTATTGACAGTATATCGGTCTCAATGGTACTGTCGTGTGGAGGCCATTGTCAGAATAACAGTCTCAATGGTACTGTCGTGTGGAGAAACATTGACAGTATATCGGTTCCAATGGCACTGTCGTGTGAAGCACAATTGACATTGTATCGGTCTCAATGGTACTGTCGTGTGGAGCACCATCGACAGTATATCGGTCTCAATGATACTGTCGTGTGCAGCACCGTTGATCGTATGTCGGTCCCAATGGTATTGTCGTGTAGAGCATCATTGACTGTATATCTGTCTCAATGATACTGTCGTGTGAAGCACTATTCACAGTATATGTTTCCCAATGGTACTGTCGTGTGGAGCCCTATTGACAGTATATCGGTTTCAATGGTACTGTCGTGTGGAGCATCATTGACAATATATCGGACTCAATTGTACTGTCGTGTAGATCACCATTGGCAGTAGATCGGTCTCAATGGTACTGTCGTGTGGAGCACCATTGACAGCATATCGGTTCCAAGGCTAATGTCGTGTGGAGCACCATTGACAGAACATCGGTCTCAACGGTACTGATCGTGTTGAGCACCATTGAGAGTATATCGGTCCCAATGTTATTGTCGTGTGCAGCACCGTTGATCGTATGTCGGTCCCAATGGTATTGTCGTGTAGAGCATCATTGACTGTATATCTGTCTCAATGGTACTGTCGTGTGAAGCACTATTCACAGTATATGTTTCCCAATGGTATTGTCGTGTGGAGCCCTATTGACAGTATATCTGTTTCAATGGTACTGTCGTGTGGAGCACCATTGATAATATATCGGTCTCAATTGTACTGTCGTGTAGATCACCATTGGCAGTAGATCGGTCTCAATGGTACTGTCGTGTGGAGCACCATTGACAGCATATCGGTTCCAAGGCTAATGTCGTGTGGAGCACCATTGACAGAACATCGGTCTCAACGGTACTGATCGTGTTGAGCACCATTGAGAGTATATCGGTCCCAATGGTATTGTCGTGTGGAGCACCATTGACAGTATGTCGGTCCCAATGGTACTGTCTTGTGGAGCACCATTGTCAGAATATCGGTCTCAATGGTACTGTCGTGTGGAGCACTATTGACAGTATATCGGTTCTAAGGCTCAAGTCGCGTGGAGCACCATTGACAGTATATCGGCCTCAATGGTACTGTCGTGTATGCACCATTGACGGTATATCGGTCTCAATGGTACTGTCGTGTGGAGCACCATTGACAGGATATCGGTCTCAATGGTACTTTCGTGTGGAGCGGAATATCGGAATCAATGGTACTGTCGTATGAAGCACCATTGCCAGTATATCGGTCTCAATGGTAATGTCGTGTGGAGCACCATTGACAGTATATCGTCTCCAAGGCTAATGTCGCTTGGAGCACCATTGACAGTATATCGGCCCCAATGGTACTGTCGTGTGGAGAAACATTGACAGTATATCGGTCTCAACGGTACCGTCGTGTGAAGCACCATCGACAGAATATCGGTCTCAATGGTACTGTCCTGTGGAGAAACATTGAAAGTATATCGGTCTCAATGGCACTGTCGTCTGAAGCACAATTGACATTATATCGTTGTCAATAGCACTGTTGTGTGGAGCACAAGTGACAGTATATCGGTCTCAATGGTACTGTCGTGTGGAGCACCATTGCTAGTATATCGGGGTCAATGGAACTGTCGTGTGAAGCAGCAGTGACACTATATCGGTCTCAATGGTACTGTCGTATGGAGCACCATTGACAGTATATCGGTCTCAATGGTTCTGTCGTGTGGAGAAACATTGACAGTATATCGGTCCCAATGGCACTGTCGTGTGGAGCACCATTGGCAGCAAATCGGTCTCAATGGTACTATCGTGTGGAGCACTATTGACAGTATATCGGTCTCAATGGTACTGTTGTGTGGAGGCCATTGACAGAATATCGGTCTCAATGGTACTGTCGTGTGGAGAAACATTGACAGTATATCGGTTCCAATGGTACTGTCGTGTGAAGCACAATTGACACTGTATCGGTCTCAATGGTACTGTCGTGTGGAGCAACATCGACAGTATATCGGTCTCAATGATACTGTCGTGTGCAGCACCGTTGATCGTATGTCGGTCTCAATGGTATTGTCGTGTAGAGCATCATTGACTGTATATCTGTCTCAATGGTACTGTCGTGTGAAGCACTATTCACAGTATATGTTTCCCAATGGTACTGTCGTGTGGAGCCCTCTTGGCAGTATACCGGTTTCAATGGTACTGTCGTGTGGAGCATCATTGACAATATATCGGTCTCAATGGTACTGTCGTGTGGATCACTATTGGCAGTAGATCGTTCTCAATGGAACTGTCGTGTGGAGCACCATTGACAGTATATCGGTCTCAATGACCGATATACTGTGGAGCACCATTGACAGAACATCGGTCTCAACGGTACTGATCGTGTTGGGCACCATTGACAGTATATCGGTCCCAATGGTAATATCGTGTGCAGCACCATTGACAGTATATCGGTCCCAATGGTACTGTCGTGTGGAGCACTATTGACGGTATATAGGTCACAGTGGTACTATCGTGTTTAGCACCATTGACATTAGATCGGTCTCAATGGTACTGTCGTGTGGAGCACTATTGACAGTATATCGGTTCTAAGGCTAAAGTCGCGTGGAGCACCATTGACAGAATATCGGCCTCAATGGTAATATCTTGTGGAGCACGATTGTCAGAATATCGGTCTCAATGGTACTGTCGTGAGGAGCACCATTCACAGTATATCGGTCCCAATGGTAATATCGTGTGCAGCACCATTGACAGTAAATCGGTCTCAATGGTACTGTCGTGTATAGCACCATTGACGGTATATCGGACTCAATGGTACTGTCGTGTGGAGCAACATTGACAGTATGCCGGTCTAAAGGGTACTTTCGTGTGAAGCACTATTGACAGTATATCGGTATCAATGGTACTGTCGTGTATAGCCCCATTGCCAGCATATCAGTCTCAATGGTACTGTCGTGTATAGCACCATTGACGGAACATCGGAATCAATGGTACTGTCGTATGAAGCACCATTGCTAGTATATCGGTCTCAATGGTAATGTCGTGTGGAGCACCATTGACAATATATCGTCTCAAAGGCCAATGTCGCTTGGAGCACCATTGACAGTATATCGGCCCCAACGGTACTGTCGTGTGGAGAAACATTTACAGTATATCGGTCTCAATGGTACCGTCGTGTGAAGAACCATCGACAGAATATCGGTCTCAATGGTACTGTCGTGTGGAGCACCATTGACAGTATATCGGTTTCAATGGTACTGTCGTGTGGAGCATCGTTGAAAATATATCGGTCTCAATGGTACTGTCGTGTGGATCACCATTGACAGTATATCGGTCTCAATTGTACTTTCGTGTGGAGCCCTATTGACAGTATGTCGGTCTTAATGGTACTGTCGTGTGGAGCACCATTGACAGAATATCGGTCTCAATGGCACTGTCGTGTGGAGCACCATTGACAGTATATCGTCTAAAAGGCAAATATCGCTTGGAGCACCATTGACAGTATATCGGCCACAATGGTACTGTCGTATGGAGCACCATTGACAGAATATCGGTCTCAATCGTACTGTCGTGTGGAGCACCATTGAAAGAATATCGGTCTCAATGATACTGTCGTGTGGAGCACCATTGACAGTATATCGGTCTCAATGGTACTTTCGTGTGGCGCCCTATTGACAGTATGTCGGTCTCAATGGTACTGTCGTGTGGAGCACCATTGACAGAATATCGGTCTCAATGGAACTGTTGTTTGTAGAAACATTGACAGTATTTCGGTCTCAATGACACTGTCGTGTGAAGCACAATTGACATTAAATCGGTCTCAATAGCACTGTCGTGTGGAGCACCAGTGACAGTATATCGGTCGCAATGGTACTGTCGTGTGGAGCACCATTG